>JAQMCX010000001.1:26892966-27016273 GCA_029814765.1 Acanthurus leucopareius
GTGTGTGTGTGTGTGTGTGTGTGTGTGTGTGTGTGTGTGTGTGTGTGTGTGTGTCTGTGTGTGTGTGTGTGTGTGTGCGTGTGCCAAGGCATTTGTCAGTCTTATCGCCTTCCTCGGCTCTCTGTGGTGGTGCTGGTGGAGAGTAATTGAGTGCTTAGAGTTATAGATGAACTAATTAGTGGGCGCATTGAAAGCTCAGCTCATTAGTGGGAGGGAGAGAGCCCTGTGCCTCCATGGCTCTGAGGGCTCTCTTTCATATCCAGTCTCAGCTTTGGGAGAACGCTGCTCCATACAACTTCATTAAAGCAGCTGCAGGAAGACGAGGACAAGGAGGTGCCAGTATATTGAAATCAGAGAGAAAGATTGCATAATAAAGTGTTTGAAAAAATGTGTGATGCATGGACAGAAAAACTCAGCATACGTATACAAATGACATACTGCAAATCAATGCTTAATTCGTTATTTAGAAGAACGCTCATTCTGCTTTGAAAACATATATCCAAGTTTGTATATTTTATACAATTGAAAGTTTAAAGTCAAATGCATAATGTAAAGCAGGAGGCCATCCTAATATCTCTTCTATTGTCAAGTACTCTGCTGTTTAATTTTCAATTAATTGTTAAGAATATAAAATGCTAAAAATAGGAAAAAAACATGTGCCAGAATTTCCAAAGTCCAAGAAAACATCTACATATTGTTGCTTTGTCGAAGTAACTGACTAAAGATCAAAGATATTCAGTTTACTTTTGCATAAGAATAAGAAAAGCAACATAATTTTAACAAGATGGAAGCTGGAATTTAATGGTGTTTTTTTTATTTTAGATTTAAAGATTACACAAATGATCAGTCAGTTATGAAAGTAGTTGCTGATTTTTTGCCTGTTTGTTTTAGCTCTTGTGCTATGCTTCAAGTTTTACTTTTTAATCCACGTCTTGGTAAAAACTGAGAGTAAAGTTTAATGACTTATGAAATTCAGAGATGCACAAAATTAACTCTTCTATTCCTCTCCACAGTGAATTAGAATCCTAACTTTCCCCTGTGGTTGATGCTGGAAGGCTTTTGGACGCATGTTGTGGAGGTAAATAAGTTTTGTTTTTCTCACAGTTGAACTTTGACCACAGATTCACACTTGCTCATCTGATGTGAAAGCAGAGTTACACAAGATCACACTGACTAAAATGAAAGTACAGAACTGTAAAGGCAGATCTGTGAAACCAGCTTAAGAGATGATCAGAAATATCATCGTCGTGTCCTCTTCAGTTGTTACCTCACACCTAGAACACCAAAATAATGCCTGTGTTAAATGTCAAAATGACTGAGCTGAACTTGCAGACTTGCACAGGCACTGCACAAATAGCACTGAATTCAAGTCTTCACAGGAAATGCACAAGGAGTCATGTGCATGTTCACTAAAAGTGTAAAGCTTATGTTGTACTTCCGTCTTTGTAATGGACAGCAGACCTCATTGAGAAGCCTTCATATTGGGCAACATGCGCCTCTCCGGCTTTTTTCCACAGCATCCTTTCGATGCACAAGTTGTTATTTCTGGCTTTCACATTGATTGGGTAGAGTGGCTTTTTATTGTGTCCATCAGAAAATGGACTCTGGCTTCCTCTTTTTTGAGGAGGCTAAAGATTTACTGATGGTCCCGCTATTGACAAAAATATGTGGTGCGGAACTCAGTGACGGCAGTTACTTGAATTGATAAAGACCACTTTCTTCTTTGTTAATTGCTACAAAATTGGAGGAGAGTACAGCTGATGTAAATTATCTTTTGTTGTGCCAACAACTTGAATTTTGTGATTGTTTGTGTTGCACTAAATGACAACAAGCAGATTGTTATGTAGAGTGATCATCTTAATTTTAAAAAGAAAAAAGAAAATCACTTTTGCAGTCAAAACATTCAACATTAACATGTTGGTCTGCCCAGTGTCATTAGTCTTTCACCCTCTACTTTTGTCTGTGTATGTCAGGCCAGTGTATGAAGAGTTATATAAAATAAGTAATAGCTAATATAAATAAAGATTTGGGCTGGTTAAAGGTGGACTCATGAGGTGTGACAGGTTTTTACTCGGCCACCAACAAACATGTATCAAACACAGCAGATCAGAGTACAGCAGGAACAACAAACAGCATGAAAACAAACAAACATTTCCTTTATTTTTTCATATTAGTGTTGCTCACCACAGGCCAACATTTTAACCAGTTTCTCATGAAGCTTCCTCCTACACAACATAGCCCATCCACCCTGCCTGGCAAAGTGTATTTGTCCTTCAAAAGCACTGAAAGGTTTTTGTTTTTTGTTTTTTTCTTGGAATGATCACCAATTAGAGTTTTCCAGCTTTTGGTTCCAACTAAAGCTGTACCTCATACACCACTGATAAGCTAAAGCGTCTGATAGAGGGCCACACATCACCATGCCAGAGCATTATGACAGCTGCCAAGCAGACAGTCCAAGCCAGGTTACTTCAAAACATTCTGGCCGACTGGAGCTAAAACGCCTCTTCCAGCTTGTGTCCATCCGTGCCACAATTCATCACAGTTATGAGTCCCCCATGCCACAGTGGGCGGGCACCATTAAGCTGGATGGATGCAGGAGCAATGCCAGTTCAGGACTGTTATATGAGCCTCTCTTTCCTGCTTCTTCCTCCAGCTTGGTGCCCTTTAATGGGCACTTAATATGGCTGACAAATTTACAAGGCATTTAAAAATGACCCAGTCAGCCAGTCAGCAGAGGGGGAGAAGAGAAGTAGAGTATAAGGAGTGTTTATGTGCATGTGAGAGTGTGTAGTTGTGTGTGTGAGTGTGTGTGTGTGTGTGTGTTTTGTATACACACTCTGTAAGCCCAGTACAAATAATTCACCCTGAACACCTGTCAACATGAGTCACAACACCAGAGAATTACTGCCATTGAGCACATCCAACTAATTGGTGGCAGCCTGCCAGACTTTCCCCTTATCTCTCTCTCTCCCCCTCTCTCACTTTCTCCCCCTCACCTCATCTCTCTTTCTTTATCTCTCTCTTTTTCTTACCCTTCTCTCTCTCTCTCTCACACACACACACACACACACACACACATATATATATATATATATACATATTCCATACATCTTACTCATGCTCCTCCTACAATCTTCCTCTCTTTTCTCGTTTTTCTCCCCCTCATCTATTTTAACATAACATTTATGGATGAATGATTTAATACTGGTTATCAAACCCATCATTGTAATCGCATCTCTAATTACGCTTAATTAAAACAGTCTAATGGCTGCTGCTGAGTTGGTTTTTGAAAGCAAATCAGCTGCTCCTCTATCTCGCTAGAATTCCTCCCCTGACTTAGCATTCGGTATACTCACTCAACACCTCCGACAACCAATCAACTCCAAATTCTCTACCCAGCTCTTGTCAGGTCGTTAATTAAGCTCCCAAAGTGCCTAATGATTAAGATAACACAGCAATCTAACGGTGAACAGGCTCTTTCCTCCCTCTTCTTTTTGGAGCTTTCGATTATAGCACCCTTGAGGTGTTACTCAATCTTGATGAAATGCACACGATTGACAAATCAGTTGCTTTGAGCCGTGGCTTATTACCCTGCTGCATATTCATGACTTGTTTGGGGAAGAGTGGGATGATTTTTAATCAATGTCCCAGAAAAGGATGACGGGGAAGCAGGGGGTCTGTTGAGAGGTTATGAGCTTACCACACAGACCCCCCCGCCTCTCATCTCACCCAGCCTCTCAGTGCCCCACTGTGAATAACATGCATCATTCATTGGATTTAGCTCACATTTGCGTGGATGCAGCTGGCAGTGGAAGATGCTTGTGTGTACGTGTATGTGTGTGAGTGTGTGTTTGTGTCAATGCGAGGGCTTGCTTCAAGGGGCCTTGGACAAATGGAGGTGCCACATGGTCAGACCAGATGTTCTGGTTTCTTATGTGCATAGCTCATCAAAAACAACAACCAGTGCCACTATTGGGCCCCTGCTATCCTGCAAGGCCAGCCAACCCATCTGCTTCCTGCATGCCAGGCCTGGTGCATTGTGGGTCCTGGCTTTTTCTCTGTTCACAGTTTCCAACTCGTTTTGTATCTGACAAGAGAGAGGAAGTGTTGGTGCATCAGAATCAATAATAAACTTACTGCAGGACTGTAGTAACCTTAAAAATGCAATCTAACACGCTGTAAGACAGAGAATGTGTGATGTACGGGCAAGCAAAGGTACGCAAGGTCACAGATGATTAAACAGGGTATTATAAATGCATGAATAGAGGCAATTGTTGTCTAGGATCTAAGGCTTATCCAGACTAAACAAACATACTGTGATCAAGTGGAAAAAGCAGGTAAATCATTGTCCAGGAAGATAAAAGAAAATGCTGAAACAATAATTGATCATTGATAACAATTGATAAACAATTGATAAACTGGTAACTTACTGGAGGCCCATTAAAGATAAATAATTGATTTTTATAAACTGCAATTTAAAACAGAATACACAGAAAGACACTTTGTAAAGCTTGAGGAGATAGTAATTGTGGTAAGGCCACTACTTGACATGTATTCAGAATCATTTGTTGTAGTTACACTCTCAGATTAGTGATGATTAGCTGCAAAAACCCTAGTATCAACACCAAACAAGGTCTAAATGTATGCACCTCTTAAAGACCTCTTAGCTTAATGAGGTGTTAAGCAGAAATGCACTCTAATCCCTTAAAAACACTTCTTTAAATATTTAGTTAAAAAGTGACATGTCATTGAAATATGAACAGATTATGTTCATACACCTTTTTTCAAAACTTGAGGAAATAGCACTTATATTGAGAAGTAAAGGGCCACCTAAATATAAATGGTTAGTAAGTATGTAATTAACTTCTCTCTGACAACCATGCAAGAACATTATAAAAGGTGAAAATGTGGACTTTAAGTAAAAGGAAGACAATGCAGGATAATGTTTAGTTCTGTTTGTATTCTATTTAATATTGATGCAGCTTGAGTATGTGTGTGTGTGTCTGTCTGTTGTATTGTTACAGCAAGTTTCTTTTAGGAGATGAAAATATTGTCCAATAAAAGTAGATTTATTGTATTTGTGCTTGTGTGTGTGATTATAGTATCCCTGATGAAGTGGGTTAGGGGGCCCAGGGTGTTGAGGTCTCGGTGATGATGGTGCTGTAGTGGCTCTAACAAGGCAATCTGGAAATAATTTTTTCTCAATTAAACATCAGGTGGCAAAATGTAATGATTTGTAATTCAATAATGATGCCACATTAGATAAAAGGCTGTTAAATTTGCTCAGCACTATTCTGCACAGTCTGGTAATAGTGGTTATTTAGACTATTAATTTCATTGCTCCAGTGTATTATTCTACCATTTATGTCTGTACATGGTTGCTTGTATATTCTGAGATTTGTGTTTGTGTTTGCTCTGATAAGAAGACAATGGAGGCTAGATTATTTTATAATATCTGTATTTTTACCCTATCTTTTGGCCTCTTTGTCTGATATTTTGTGTTTTTTATGTCATGCATTTTGAATATTTTCCATGCCCATTTATTTACTCTTAACACACATTATATTAGAGCATCCTAACTATATATTTGATGATATTTAAATGAATTCAGTACAGGACAAATTGTTTTGTGTCCTATGAAATATTTGGACACAAAATCACAGCGTAGAGCATTTGGCAGCACAGAGCAGGAGGACATCCATGCGTGGGTGTGTGAGAGGTAGTTTGACCTTCACACATCTCTGAAAACTGAAACACAGCAGAATGACTCTTCACTTCCTTGGGCTGTTAGAGTCCTTAAGATTCCATCCAACTCTTCGACCCTTCACCTGCAGCGAAAAAAGTATGTTGCACAGACAAGTACATAAATCATGCTAATATCTTCCTATAAATGTTGCACCCAGACCTCGTTTCAGCAAATTGCTGATGGCAGTCCTACTCATGCTTGCAACTGCTCTCCTCTGTTATCCCTCAGTAAACTGTAGCTCCTCCTTTTGCCTCCTTTATCCTTGTTTCATTCAGCTCATGTGTCTCATTATGGAGGCAGAGCACAATTTGTTATTATGTGCACTGTCTTGCTATCATTAGCACTTGGTGGAGGTTAGCTTCACTTGGGTAAGCCCATTCATGACCGCATTTATTATTGTTGCCCAGTGATCTGCAGTATTATGATGACTAATTGCCGAGGCTTAATTGTTGTTAGCCTGAGTGACTTGGTTGGCTTGAAATAGCTGAGAGGATGTTTCAATACAGTGGACTGTAAAAAATTGGAGAATGTGCACAGGTGTGGGAAGGTTTCCATGCACTTACAAGGAATTTAAGGATCAAGAAAGTAATCCAAAGTGAGGAGATTTTTCTTGTTCACGTTTACTCAAGGTCGTTTGAAATCTGGTTTTAGGTTTGAAGTCACTTTTTACAATTAAAGTAAAGAAAATTTTTAAAAATCCAGTATCTATTTTTAACCATTTGTCACATTTCATACTAAATAAATGTAAGGGATTGTATAAATATATATATATATAGAATAATTGACACCTTGGACTAGTTCAGACATAGGTGACAAGCTAAGAAGCCACTGATTTGTCACAAAACACTGATTTTATTAGTAACATGAATGATAAACCAGTTCTATTGCAGCCATAGTTATTGTTTTTAGCCACTAATAGCTTGTGCTTTTTCTCCTGTCACAGGTCAAATGTTTGCAAAGAGATTATAGCTAAAATTTAATACAGTAATACTTGTGACCTGTGTCTTTTCATAAAAAAGTTGGAATTTTAAAGCTTGTAGTAATCTGTGATTACTTAATAAGAATACACATTAATCATGCGTCTTTTAGGTGTTTCTGTTTTTCTTGGGCTTTCAGGTTAAATCAAGTTGATCTAGAAGTGGTGACTGTACTGGCACAATTACAAAGCAAAAAAGCCAAGGTATTATTTATGTTTATCATTGTTAATAACCACTAAAGTATTTTACAAAGAAAACAATGACTTTCGGGAAACAGAAACATTCTTTTCAGTAATACAAACTGGATTAAAGAAATTAGTGTTCAATCTGCCAAGTACAACATTTTACAACCAGCTGTTTCTCATCATCCTGGTCATTAAGAGTAACCAAACCAGACGACTGCACATTATTACAAGTCTCAGTGCGCTCTTGTCCTCTCGCTCTCATACTACTGATTGGCTGGGAAGATGTGTCCTCCTCCTGAGAGAGTCCACCTGGAGGCTGAGCTACCTGGCATCACTTAATGATGTGTCTTCCCCAAGGACTTAGTCACTGAACCGTAGACGACCAAGCCGCACCTGTCGGAAATGCTCCGCTGGTGTCAGGCAGCAGCTCAGTATTTGCGTGTGGTTTAGGTGTTAATCTTTCTTTTTTGTTTTTTATCGCTCTATTCATTATAGCAAAGCCTCAAGTTCATAGAGTTTTTGTTTGTTTCATGGCCTCTAATACAATTGTCGACTAGTTTTAGCAGATTTAAAGCACAATTGTTAAGCTTCTTAGCTAACTCACTTAATGTGTGTTGGTTAATAACTCAAACACAACAAACTGTTTTCAGACTTAAGTAGGTTAAAAAGAAGAGAATTTAGTCACAGTATATTTAACAACGATCCTCTTAGCCTCTTAAATCTGGTAAAATATTTCTGCTAATCTCTGTTTAGTTGATTTCTCTCAAAATAACATGATAATTTCTGTGCTTCTGTGTGTTGAACTTTAGGATTACTCGTGTGTTGACGTCTCCATGATCTTGAAACCTTCACAAAGTCAATTAGAAACTGAGATTTTCTTAAGTTTGCGGTGTGTTTACTTTGATTAGTGTAACCTGCCAAAATGAACAGAATGTAGAAGAAACTTCATGTTGATAATTGCATAATAATTCCAAACTTGGTGAAATGGGCCTCTGACTTAGAGGATGCCTCTGGGCTTCTTGACTCCTCTTGACTTGTGTCCACTCTTTTGAATGTTTTTGAGTATGATCATTTCTCTTAATTTGTCTTAATATTTCTTTCACACTCACTATCAGCCATCAGAACCTGTGGAATATGTGAAACCTAATACAAGCTGATTATTTACTCTCTTTGTAAGCAAGCAGTTCTCAAGCTTTATGTATAAATCATTAATACACTTCTGAATTGCTTGTAAATCCAAGCACAAAAAACTCTGAATTCATGTGAAAAAAATGAATAAGGCATCAATTATTCAATTTTCTCCCCATAGAAGGATTTCAATACATCTGCTGTTTGCTGTTTTTTGCATGAAGTGAATCCATTGATCCTTTTTTCCTTGATAGCTCATTCTCTTTATTCTTTTGAAATGGTGACGCTGTCATTCCCTTAACCCTCTCTCTCTCTCTCTCTCTCTTTTCCCTTCTCTCTGTCTGTTTGTCCGTCTATCTCCCTCTGTCTTTCTCCAAAGATCAGAGGAAAAAGATAAAACGGGCATCTCCAACACAACAATCCTGTCATGCTTTCCTATTCAGTTTACATCAAAAGCGTAAGTGTGCTATAATATTACAGATGATCTGCTACAGATTTTGGATATGCTTTTTGAATGATAAAAGCTTTCTAGGCTGACAAAGAGAACACTGCTGAATATATTGGAAGCAAACCCGGCTTTTAACATCTTAACTTTATTTTTTACAGTTTTATGATACACTTGGGTTAGCACAGGTTTTATGTTTGATAAAAGTGTATTTAAATATTGATGAGAATATTGTGTTTGTGTACACAGAGTCAAAATGGTTTGTAGTGCCGAGGCTTTGTCTTCACCCTCCCAGAGGCCAAAGGATATGTTTCCCAGCAAGGGAGGAATTTTAACCTGACGATGGAGTTAGAAAATGAGAGCGGTGTTGTGACTCTGTGTAAGTTGGGTGTTTTAGAGCGTCTTTCATGCTTAAGTCTGCGCACATAGCTCTGACATGTAGATGCTAACAGCCTACCTGTAAAAATTTATCACACAGAAAGACTTTGGAGCAGGCAGACTCCAATCCATCAGTCCTAGCTGAGGAGGATGTGGTCTTGGTTGCCTCTGCTGGCATCAGCCTGGAGCATTTGGCAGAGTTTTTCACCTTGCTGTGTGTCTTTGCCCTGTTGATAAGGTTGTGCTCAGTCTGCACAGAGTTCAGCCAGAGAGAAAGATGAGTTAGAGTAAAAAGAGACAGAAAGTGCCTTCTGTGCTGCTGTAAACCCCTGTGGTGGTGCAGATGCTTAGATTTTGTGTTTAATTACTGATGAAAATAAAAACCAACAGGGTTGGGTTGTTGTAATATATTTAGTAATTTGAATTAAAATGATATTAATCCAGTTGTCAATCCAAAGACTATCCAAAGACAAGAGAAAGTGCCACAAAGCTAAAGCTAAAGCCTGACAGTCCTGCGATTGTGAGGCCTTTCTCTCTGCAGAGTGCACCAAGTTCAGACTTGTGCAGAGCAGCCAGACACATTACTCCCAGTTTACAATCGAACCAGTGTTCTTGTTGTTTCCAGGTCAGACGGACTCTGGTGATTACACATTGACGTCACTGTTTGCACCAGTTGTGTGAGGAAAAAAAAAAATCTCAGATCAAAGGTCCACTTGTGACTTTAAACCACATTGAATTCAAAACGATGTATTCAACAGAGACACGTATTCTCTGAAATGTATATTTACAATGAGATGAATGTAAACACAATTTATATTATACACATCACACTGTTTTGTCCAATCAGATCACAAGTCTTTGGTAAATATTCTCTCATATTCGAGGACTCTATTTGACCTACCTCACATACTCTGGTTAACCCTTTACTAATTTTATTTCACTTACATGATGTATATTGTTCTTTTTTGGGGGGGGGTTATATCTTCTGCAATTAGTCACAAGTATTTATTTATTTAATTTATCTAAGCTGAAAAGAAATAATTGAAAGAAGACATTAACCCTTTCCCTAAACTGTCTGAAAGTCTCTTCCATACAGTATCAGATCAGAATTATTTTTGGTCAAGTAACAACAAATGACAAACTGTTGTATACAGTTTTAGCTCAAATGTGAAAATCATGGTGTCTTTGCTTTCAGTTGATTTAGTTGTGGTGAAATCACTCTGCAAACAGATGCATATAAAGTTTATATCTATAAACACCTGTACTCGTCTGTTACCTGTATCGTAAAGCCCTGGTGGTGAAGCAAGGCCTCAGAGGGAAGATAAGCCCCATGCTACGCCATTAATCCTGCCCCTGTTTTTTCCTGCTGTCAAAGCTCCCATGTTTGAACAATGCTGTTGTCTTCTCTGTGTTTGCTCATTTAGGAACAAACATTTGCCCGAGCGCACTGCTGCCGCCACAAACAAGCTCTCCCAGGAAGTGTTATTAATAGGATAATTAAGCAGACGGTAATGAGCTGGATTATGTCTAATTATGACAAGATTTGTTTTGGCATTTTGTCTTGTGAGAAGCCAGTGAAGTGGTAAAGTCTACCTTGGAGTTCATTATGCTGATGTGCGCGCACCTGAGTGCACAGGACAGGCATCAGGGAGCCAGGTGGGGGGATGCAGGGGGCAGGGGAAGGCGATGTGTGTGCCAGTACAGATAGCAGGGCAGCGGACATCGGTGCTGTCTGGCTGCCTCCCTAACTGGCTGGTTGGCAGTGCAACAAGGTCTGACCCCTGAGATGCTGCCAGACAAAGAGACCTACGTGTGCCAAGTGCTAACCTGGAGCTGTCAGACAGTATTTTTAAACCCGTTCATTGTTGGTCGTGTCCAGGAAGCAGTCTGACCTATTGGTAATCTTTCAGAGAATACAGAAGCTCAGTTTTACAGCTCCAAATTAAGAAGGATGAGTGTTCTGTAAAAAATTTTTGTCTGAGCAATTTAAATTTACTGCTGCAATGTAAAAACCAGCAACTATAAGCAATATCATAAGCTTTTTCTCTCGACTAATGATGATTCTGTCGGTGTGATATTATTAAATAATAACCCTTGAATTGTTACATTCAGGTCATTAAGATATTAAATTTTCCAATGTTCTCAAATAAATAATTAGAAAAATAACTTGATTTTATAAAATTTGCAAGTAACTTGAACAGGTTTTAATTAATTTATATGAATATCGCTGTGAATAGCTGTTCATTTTTTCAATATTTGTCAGTTTACACTGATAATGGTCTCTGCTAAATCACTTTTCCGCTGCATGTGGAATATAGTCAGCACATCACATTGTGTATTTTGAAATACACTGACGTGTGCAGCCACACTAGTTTAGTAATGTCATCTCTGCATGCACAGCTATTGACAGACTTTATTTTTTCTCTCGCACTTGAATACCCACAGCTTAATGTAAACCTGTATACGCTGTTTTTTGGCACAGATTGGACTGACAGTCATTTTGATGCACCAGATGTGTTTAATGTAGCTTGTTAGTAAAAGACAACTACTAGGAGAATTACAGGACCTGGTGCTACCTGAGCTCCCAGCCTAACTTGAAAATTAATTCATTTTCTTGTTCACTGTCTATTCAGCCACATTTTGTGTCAAAAGGAAGACAACTTATAGTGATGACAGCTACACAATCAACAGCTTATGTGGATCAAAAAGCTTGACAGAATCAGTACTATAAAAAAAATTCCTTGTAGTAATCAAGAAGTCTGCTAACCGTGTTGATTTTTGTTCTTTTCACACATGGCAACATCTGGAAAAAATCGAAAACTACGGTAATCCTGTTCTGTGTTACTGTGCTTCCCCGCAGTCTGCTTCCAGCTGGCTACCTCAGACTGGTGCTGCTTTCACATTAACATCATGTCAGGAAAAAGAAAATGATTTTCTCTCACTAAAAAAAATGTAGTCTCCTCAAAGCTTATGACAAACTGCTAAAAAATAAGTCAAGATGCAGCAGTGAAACTTGGTTTTCCTCAGGCTACACAAGGTAGCCTGAGGAAAACCCCCTGAAGTTTGTTTGTGCTCCAAGAGTGCTGTCGTTGACCTGTCTTAAACTGGAGGGTTGGTCTGCCTCGCTTTTCTATAAGGCTCTGGATCACTGTCAGATGAGGAGCCAACTCAGGACACATCACTCAGTCCCGATACATCCCCACCATCAGACTCACCATCACTCATTTCTATAAGTAACTCTAAAGAAAGCCTGTTTGGCATCCATGAATCTCTGTCATTTATCCATCGCAAGCTGTTATGAACAATTTGATGTAGTTTTCATATCATATACTCTGATGGATTTTGATGCCTTGCAACTTAAAACGGAGTAATGTACAGTTAAAAATGAGCTATCGGTAAGTTTTACTTGTTGGCCTTCAATGTTGCTAGGAGATGAGTTGTGAGCCTCAGTATCATGGAAAGTCAGATAGTTTGAACATCCAATATTCCACTTTGACCTTCTTCATATTGATTTAAAGCTGTATAACAACTTCAAGTTACTTCCAGCTATACTCTGAGTGAGGACAGTGATTTTTTTGCATGACCTCAAGTAAAGAGGTTGCATGTCAGGAAAACATGTCATGTCAAGCATTTGAACACAACTGATGCACTCATTTTTCCACTGACGACATTTTCACAAAGGTAGACTGTCAACTGTCTCTCAGTCTCAGCTGAATCACTTCATGCCTTTTCAATATGATGCTCAGCTGAGAACTGGAGAGACATCTTGGGTAAAGGTTATTACAAGACATGCACTGCTTTGCTCACAATCATATACGATAAACAACTTAAACATAAAACGCTTTATGATGGATTTCAGTATTCTGAAATACCGCTGCTGGCAGCAGACTGACATTGAATCGTCAATCAAATTTATTAGAGCGTCTTAATTCTTTTCAAAACGGTTTAAGCTTAACAGGGCCTATGAAATCGTGCCGGTGTGAAGGAAAAGGGAATCTTAATGCATTTGCATTTACAACCCATACAACACACACACACAAACACACACACACACACACACACACATAGACTGGAATGCACACATCTTCTATTAAAGCGCTCCATTCGCTTCTGCGGCTTTCGATAAGAAAGCTAAGTCCGGGATTTAGAGCTTTAGCTTATCGTCATCTTTACGAAGCTTTCTCTGCAAAGTGCAGTAAGCATGGGCCAGCAATCTGCATAGAATTTACAGGGAATGAAGGGGTAGAGGAGGGAGGTGATTGGGAGAGGAGGGGGGCGGTTGTGGTGTTGGGGGGAAACGCTGACAATAAATACATTCGTCTGAAAACCCGTCTGTTCGGAAACAGGTGGATTTACATTCCTAAGAAATCAAAGCCGGCTCGGTGGGTAAAACCTGGTCTATGCTGTGGTATTTGGAAACTAGTGAGCACATTGTGTGTGTTTCAGAGAAAGTCAGGCAGAGGGAATACACATTCATACTGGGCACAATACACAGTTAATTCTTCAGCACACACACTCTTAGAGAGGGAGAGCTCAGTTCTGTAACACGGGACTTTTCATTTACTCAGGGAAAAAAAGCAAAAAGATGAGATTATGGAGAAAGCTCATTTCCTGCTAAACTTGGACTGTGGTTTCCCAAATAAAATTGCTTTTATTCTTCACAACATGTGTTCCCAGAGATTAAGGCCCTGTAATCTTGCAAGGGCTTAATAAGACTCAGTATGCGGAGTGCAGGCTAAAACAGAAAATGTGGAACGAGCCTCGCTTAGCTCTGTTCTACCCAATGACTTTAATCCTGTTTATTAAATTATAAAGAACCTTAAAGGATAAAGATAAAGAATATTGAGTCGAGGATTTAAATGATTCAGGGTTATTTTTTTTCCCTCCTGTCTTAGTGCGAGTTATTTGATAGCACTGGATCATGTTTAAAGATGGCAGCAGGCAGGAGCTGTGACAGACTTTGTTTTCTCAAATGAAGCTCACTCCCCTCTAAGTAAAAACCTGTATTAAGACTCAGCTTTGGCTGGGTTTCTTTTTCTTGAGTATTAAAGTGTAAAGTGTTAACCACGTGCTAGTAATCCTAAGAGTCACTGATCCCTGTGACATCTTTTAAAGGGTGACATACAGTAAGAAAAAAAACTGCATGTTGAGAATATGCTGAGAGGTTTTTGCCTTACTAAACAGCAAGAATCAGTGCTTAAGAAATTGAGACAATATTGAAAGTCACGCATATAATGTGCAAGCTTCATTGCAGACTTGTTTACAATATCACTCTAGGATGCATGTTGAAACTGTCAGAGCCAGATATAAGCAGATTACACATAAACTGTGAGAGTTAATGGCCAAGAGAGGGAGTCTATGCAAGCTATGTGAACTCCTGAACTTGTCAGTGAGAAGTTCTACTGAGCTATTGGGCTAAGAGGATTGCAGGCCACTAATCCAAATCAAAAGACATACCATGCGAATTATTACATTCTGAGACAGATTATTTTACCCACAGATTAAGGATTCATGCCAGCCAAATCTTCTCATGTCTTGCCTGATGAAGAGTAAAATATGCACATTTGGAAAATCAGCTAGCCTTTTTAAATGTTGTCGTTACTGTGGTTGAGGTGGTTGCATTTTCAGAGATCTCTATGATCCCCATAATCATCTCCTTGATACGAGTCTTTCATGCTTTTCATGACATGTCACTTTCTGACACATGCACACACTCAAACTACCTGAATCTCCACCCAAACCTGCACTTTTTAAAGGCCTTCAATCATGTTTCGCATTTGTTGTTGGTATTTTTGTTTGTTTGTTTTGACAAGTCAGTTTGAACAATTATTGGGATTAAGGCCCTAGTGGCCTCTCTCTGCTATCAGCAAATAGAGAGTAAATATAGCAGTCTTACATGGGGCCTTAATACACCACTTAAGTTACAACTGAGACAAGTCCAAGTCACAACAAATTGAGACTGGGTCAAAAGTACCAGATGTAGGAGATACAGTAAATAGTAGATATGAGCTCTAGTCTGAGTTGAGTTGGAGGCCAAGTCAAGACTGATCAAAGAAAAAACAACAAATAAGCACCCAGAGTCAGCTTTGATAAAAATTTAATGATTCACAACAGTTTCTTGAATTAAGTTAAGTTTGAAAATGGCTATTTTAAACATCTAGTGTGTAGAAATGAGTGGCGTCTAATAGTAAGGTTGCAGAATACAACCACTGTAGGAAAACCTACAGTGGTTGTAAAACTGGCCAAAAACTTGAAAAGCCCCAATTAGAGCCAGTGTTTGGTTTGTTTGTTCTGGGCTTCTGTAGAAAGATGGCAGTGCAACAAAGTGCCTGTGGGGGAGGAAACGCTACCTCTGATGATATAAAGGTCTTCCTCCAAGGTAATAAATTCTTAGCTCTTATGTTCGGTTGATTATACATCAAAAAATATTAATATAAATACTGTATTCAATTTCTGACATATCCTTTCAATAGATCCTCTTAAATCTTAAACATTGGACATTTAGCTCAGAAAGAGGAAATTAAGACTCTTCACAAATACTAAATCAGCCATGAAGGCTAACTTTAAAAGTGGATTTGTACACACATGCATTAAACTGAATGTTTGAAGGATGCTTTTATTACGTTCACTTGCCAGTGGCAGTGCAGAGTAGTACAGGTGATACTGAAAGACGATGTGTCTTGGTGGGGAACTGGCAAAGTAGAGCTTTAGACTACTACAAGTTCGGTCAGTGATGCAGGGCAGGAATGGGAATAATAAAAAGTCCACTAGACTCAGTTGAAACTTAAGACTGTAGCAGGCAAGATGGATGGCTCCAAAGGACGAGTTAGAGTCAGATCATCCACAGGAAAGAGATGAGAAACAAATAAAAATTGACCTTCAACCTTCAGTCGCACAAAGACTTGAAGGGACTACCCAGCATAGAGCTAAAGCCTTGGCAAGGTTAAACCTTTTGTTATGTAAACACATTGTCGCTTCGGTCTTGATGGTTTTCATGTTTTTACTCCAGTTAAATGAAACTATCCATGGTCATCTGTTGTTGGGAATATTGTGTAATCCTCCAGCTTCACAGCCATTTAATCCCCCACTGGACAAAATGAACAATGCTTTATGCAAAGCTAAAAACTATGCTGCTCTTTTCTGCCTTTGAAAACTTTGGAGATAAGAGATTTTCCACCGACAGTGATGGCATCATAGTTATATGAATGATGCAGAATACAAAAGAGTGAAAGAGAGTGACTGCAAGCCAAAGAAGGTATTTTTGGCTCTCTGTGGAGAGGGAAGTAATCCCCCTGGATGATTCATTCTGTCTCTCACTTTGTAGACAAGAAGAGTCGGCAGGAGATTGAAAAAAACACAGAGAAGTAAAAAAACATATGCAGGCAGACAGAGACAGAGTGTTCTCACTAAAATGTTGGATATTCTCTACCCAGTGTCTGGACTGAGAATATGCTATATAGAGCTCGCTAACTAGGTCCCATCCTCTTTGTTCCCAGTCAACCCTTGTCAGTAGCTTCCTACAATGTGGATGAGAGCGCCTACAGACATGCAGCCTGTCTGTGAGCGATTAGCAACTGAGAGGATTTACTTCAGCTGCAGAGGCACTGTGTTAGGTCCTCTGTGTGGGTGCAGTCCCAAATCTAGCCTTTGTTCACAGGATGTAAGGTCAACTGGTCCTTATTTGGTGTTTTTCTGCTCGTTTACCGTTGATCAATGATAACTGCAGAAATATAATCACGCTTCTTTAATTTGTGGACTCAGAGATTTTAGCACACGCACACACGCACGCACACACACACACACGCACCGACACACAAACAGACACACAAGCACTAAAGCACTTTTGCGGCAAAGAGGTGTAAGTTGAGTGACAGTTCAATTCTTTTCCTTTCTGCAAAAAAGCTCTGCACTCACACTGAGCCATCATACTTAATTTAACAAGATCAGTGAGGAAAAAAGAGTAGAGGGGATTTTTGAAGATGCCAGAAGGGAATTGGGGGATAAGTATGATTTGTGACCCAAGACTGGGGTAATACAGCTTGATAAATGAAAGTCAAATTGAACGTGATCTTTTTGTACATCTAAAGCATGAGATGTGAAGAGAGGATGTGTTATCACGGCTTTAAAGTAAGTGGTTCTGGGATGTCATTGTCACCTTGAGATCTAAGTCATACACACTGCAGTATAACCTCAGCCAAACCCCAGAGAAATACAAAAATAACTCAGGAAGCAAAGTACTTTATCTTCTATGTAAGTTTAAATGCCCGGTTTTATTTATCATTTCAAGCTGTTTATTCATCTAACCTGCTTTATTCGATTGAAATGAACTTTAGTACTTGTTTCTATCTGGTTTGGTTTATTTAAGCTGGTGTGATATCAGCCAGTTAAACACTAATGTGGACCAAACAACCACACCAACACTGCCACAAAGATGGCTCTCGATTCGGCTCCAGATGACTTGTGGTGGGGTTTGTTTCTGCTAGGATCCTGTGATAGCAGATATGTCACTTTAGTTTAGTTTACATGTTTAAATGTTTTAATATGTACGAATTGATATGAAACTGACTGAACCTAAAAAGCAACAACTTAATAGTATTTATTCATTTGACTCTGACCAAATTAATCAAACTACAGAAGGAAAGTTGTTAATGAATACTTCCATAGTTTGACTTTTCTGGCATCTGCTGTCAGACAAATACTGTTAATTATGAACTCAGAGCTGTTGCATTAAAATTTACTACATTGTATGGCTTGACCTCATAAAGTCAGTATGGTGCTAAATAAACAACCATAGCCAATGCAAATTTCTGCAGGACAAAGTGCTATCTGACTTTTCCAAACATCATTTGCATCGTTTTTTTAATACTGGCAGTTACAACGGGTACAACAGTCACTGTCAGATATACCCACACACCCATATGCACACACCATACAAAGGCCTGTCTACCAAATTATGTGCAGCAGCTTTTCTGTATCTGTTTCTATAAGAGGAAGTCAAACATTCTTATCTTAATTCATCGAAGGGTGTGTGTGTGTGTGTGTGTGTGTGTGCACAGTCTAATTCAAGCCCATTGTTGTTTTTCAGACCCTCTGATATGGCATGTTCAGTTATGACGTCATGCTTGTTTGATCACTGACAGGCCAAATGCAAACAAAGCGCTTTGAATGCAAAATATAGAAGGTGCTGCTGGCCTTCTCTTTGCATAGATAGCAGATGACAGATGGCTGCTCGTAGTTTTTCACATAAACGGCCACTAAATGCAGTGGGATATAGCTGACACTGTTACAGGAACAGACGGGGAGCACGGCAAATAAACATTTCACAGTTACATGCTCACACACAGACACACCCAGAGACACACACAGACATGAGGACAGTGGGAACGGCAGGCTTTGAAAGCACACTGACAAGTGCAGTGTCTTTCACCATGTAAACAGACCTACACAATACCCCCACTAACAGTCACTTATGTCAGCCATTTCTGTTACTGGTTCAATTTATTCCTCTTTGGTTTCCATGGCTCCCACAGAAGCTTGTCAATCACAGACAATTTCCTCAGTGGGAGCTAGCTGGCAGAGCTACTTTCCAACAGACAGATCCTGTGTGTGTGTGTGTGTGTGTGTGTGTCAGTATGTGGGTGGTAAGAGTCATGTTAGAAGGCTCACAGAAGCGAACAACTACGACCAGTCTGTAGTTTTGTATATAGCACGTTATAGACGACCCTACAGTGCATCTGTGCGGGATGATGTTCATGTTGTTAAATGGTCAAAGGAGGTTGAGAGTGTTTAAGTTTTATATCCAAAGAGATTTTGCATACAAACCACACAAATGTGTCCTCAAATTGCCTCCAAATCTCTATTTTCTAAATTTATGAAGGAAGTATTTTTATCATTGAATATATGAGTATAAAATTTATGCTTTTCTTAATACATATTTTTGTCATTGCCAATGTTGGAAATTGATTAAATCCCCATGTGGTTTAAGGTAAAACATCGAGATGAGGTGCAATGTGGTATTGGACTCAGTGTTGTTATTAAAAGAGTAAATAGACTTCACAGTGAGTGCAAATTGCTAAATTAAAATTCAGGTCAACCTCATTTGAAAAAAAAAAACAGCCACACGCCTCTCTCAATTTGATCAAAATATGTATTTCAAATAATGAAACATTGAATTATATTTGGCAATGATGGTATAAAGGGTAGAGAAGCTTACTGGCCGGTTCAATCCCTGACCTGCACGATAAATCTGAGGTAACACTTGTTTTCTCTTTATTTACACCACTGAGGTGCCTTGAGCAACTTTCCCTTCAGCTGCTTCAGCCAGCAGATCAGACTGTCATTGTCCTGGCTGCCAGTGTACCTGCTAGATTAATACCTATAAAAGAAACACTGCCCTCAGCAGTGCTTCCTTCATGATTAATTAAAGGTTAAATGTCTCTTTTTCTTATCATAAAAATACTAGCTGGAAAAACTGATGTTTTAAAACCCCTTTCTTGTATCACAGGAAACAGTCCAGCAGTGTTTGAAAGGAGAAAAAGATGTTGTAAACATTAAGCACGTGTTTGAAGATTAAATCATCATTAAAGATAAAGCTATCTTGTCTTTATGTGACAGCTTGGAGTTCCTGTTTAGTCTGTAGTTTTTGGGTTTTGAATATTTGCCTTTTATGATTATTCTAATTTACTTTTTTGTGCCAACAAACTGTCAAGGGTGAATTGGCTCCCTGGGGAGACCGAGAAATCCCACAAGGAAGATTTGTTTATGTCTGAACCTTAGTCATATTCTGTAATACATCACTGTTTATTAGCAGCGGGAGAGGGCTAATTTATTGTTTCTCAAATACAGTATTAAATATTTATAGCAATGCATGTTTTACACACGGGATTCTAGCAATAATGCATCTGAGGGAAAGGCTTATATTTGCTTATATGTGTTTTGGCAACAGACAGTCGTAGATTCAGCTTGTCATACCACCCTTCTATGAAAGGGCTTTTACACACACACACATATGTATTTCAGGTATACACATTAAAAATGTTTAAAATATAGCATTGGCATGATACCAGATCTCACAAACAGATTGTTGATACTCAGTATAACAGCAAACAAACCAGGTAACTGTAAATCAAAGTGTGCAGATGTTAAAAAGCAAACCAAAACATGAGGGTATGCAGAGTCTCCATCGAAGAAAGGAATGTATTTGGATATGTTACAGATAATCTGTTTTACTACAGTGCAAGGATTTGGCACTAGTTTCTTCTGCTCAAAATAGTTTTGTTGACACATGATAGAGAAGAGAGAAAATGTAGGGAGGGGGGTTGCCTTCACGATAAGTCATCGTAATAAGAGTGGGATGGCAGGTGGCTTTAGATGGCATGGATGTGGAGTCAGCAATGTGTTTCTGGAGCCTCTTCAATGCAGTGACTTAATGCAGGCTGGCATGTAGGCTGGATTGCAGTTGACTGTGCAGGGATTCAAGTGATATGTACATTGGGGAGAGTTGCTTCCGGTGCTGATGTTCTGTGGAAAGGCTGATGATTGTCAAGATGTTATCAGCTGAGTGACTTTAACCAACCAGTAGGATTTGTGTTGTGTTAATTTAATTAAATTTTCCTTAAATAAACTATTCTAAAATAAATCTTAAATGTTTCTTTTGTTGAGACTTAACTAGTCATAAAAGCTTGAATGCTTTTTTTAAATCCTGCTGAGCCTGTTTACCTCGTTGCCTTGCCTTGTTGCGCCCTACTACCAACCAGCGTTGTCCACTGGGTCACCTGTGGCCCTGGACACTAAAAATTTCATCCTTTCTGCAATCCAAAGCTCCTGTGGCAGTATTGTAAAAAAAAAAAAAAAAAAACACTCCCTGGTGCTCTGACCCATCAGCTTACTGCACAACTAACAAGACTAACTAGCAACTATAGTAGCAGCAGTTACAGGTTACTTCAGGACACTCTAGTCGATCATTCGGGGGCAACTTGGCTCCAGGACATTTTGACACGAGGACAGGAGGAGCTGGCCTTTAATATCAACAAAGAGATTAGTGGATTACTAGTAAAAGACGCTAAAGTGGAAAGACTCACAGATATGGTAGATGAATGTGATAACATTTCTGTTGGGTTGCTATAAATACAACTGAACTTTACCAAATTAATATATTTATTTAAGCTTTAATAATCAGACATTATGTGTCAGGCTACACATTACACATGATGCAACTATCAAGTAACCTGTTGTTTTAAGTAAAGTCTGATCCAATGGAAACTCTCCCATGACAGCTGTAACCAGCACTTTGTATGGTCTCGGTCTCTGGTTTCACTTACTGTAATTATGGTGCCTGTCTGTGCTGCTTAATTACCAGGACCAGCGTGGTGTCCACAAGGTGCCTGAGGTGAAACAGGCATGGAGCAGTGGCCGGCAGCCAGGCCCAGGGATTTGGCCATGAAGCTCTCTCTGTTTCATCCCAAAGTCTTTGTTTATGTAAAAACAGTGGTGAGCCCTTACCCCCAGATAACTCCCTGCTGGGAGGATAAAGATACACACACACAGCCTGGGAACGGGCCCTGGGCCAGGGCCAGCTCAGTCCAGGGATAAAGAGATTGAGGCACAGAGACAAGAGGCTTGACTACAAACCCTCTAACCTTTGCCACACGGTTTGCACTTGTTTGCTCTCAGTGCGATTACCATGGAATAAAAGTGTGCATGCTATAAAGCGCATAATATCCAGTATCATTCTGAATGAAAAGAAGCAAACCGATAAAATAAAACTCTTCAAAGTTATTAAAACTGTAGAAATGAAAAGATTGGTGGGTGAAAGTGAAAGCTGATGATACAACCTATAAAGAAGTATGTAGGGAGATATACGCAGTCTAAATTGTGTTTAAAATATAACTTTTTCTTCGTCTATCTGCTGCTTCCCAGAAGAGGTTGCCACAGCTGATCATTTGTTGACTTTTTCCTGGAAAACTGGGGCCACCCTGACCCAGCATGGAAATCAAATTTTTATTATCCGCATATTTGATTTGGCATGGGCTTCATAGGAAATCCTTCTGGGCACAACCCTCCCCATTTACCCAGATTTGGGTATTAATTGGGAATGCACTGGCCTCCGCATCTCCAGTAGCTGGGGAGAAACTCATGACACAGTGTTTTTGCCAAAGGACACTTTGACATGAGGAGGAGGTGATCGAGCTGCCAACCCTGTTATCTGTAAACAACCCACTCCACCTCTTAAACCAGAGCCACCAATACTGACAACACAACTTTTCTTTTTGTTTAACCCTGCTGTCATGGTGGACAGCTCAAGCACCAGATTGTGAAAAATCAGTAGCAAAATAAGCATCAAAACACTGGCAACTGTTTAAGAAAGACTGGATGCTTTTTCTCGCACTTTGACTGACATTAACATAATTGAATTTAACATAATTGAACAATGTCTTCGTTTTTTAATCAGTTTTAATTTGAAAGCCATAATTCCTGAGAAGCACAATACTGCAGCTCTCTCTCACACATAAAGCCCTTACTGCTGAAGGCATGCCTGCAGCCCGGAGAACTCAATCAGCACCTTGGACAGAGCCCCTTTACCCAGTGCAGAAAGGATGCAGGTGTTTTTTTCATGGACCACTTCCCCTTTTTTCTGAACAACCAGTTACAACTGAAACACCAAAATAACTGATAAACTATTATCTATAACTTCAAATTATTCTGCATGTCAGACCAGGCTAAAACAAATACTTCTCTTTTTGACAACAACATGCAAGTCTAACATTGGCAAGTCAAGGATTTTCTGACTTGTAAGCTTGATCTTTAGTTTTTTATGCGTTAGAGAACAAATACGAATCAACTAGAGATGATTTTGGCAATATCACACAGTGATACTAACTGACTGAGAATAAGAAGTCTGACCTTCTTACTTTGTTGTAATAAACTAAAAAGAAAACGATTGAGGGAGGAAATATGCTTTAAGACTACTCCATCATTTTCAAAAAGTGTCCCCATAATATATTTAGTTCTGTCAAGTTGACAGCTTTTAACATTGGCTAATCAATACATGAGTACCAGCCACCCTTTTGCTCTAAAGTACTTAGAAGCCTTTAGTGAGAGTTGAATCTCTGTTCACCTCTTCAGCATTCATTCATGCGTAAAGATCATTTCAGCAGGTTTCACAGATCTGAATTCACACATTTTTCATCTCTATATCTTTTTAACTTTTTGCTCATGTGTGTTTGAATTATAATTAGAAAAAATATCAACTATAGATCTGCCACTGCACCCACAAATATAACATTTTTATCAAGCGGAGGTGTTGTAAATTAGAGGTAGCTAAGAAACGTTAATGACTCAGCAGATACTTGCTCATATTTGTGTTGATGAGATTTTCTTAAATCTAATTATATGAATAATAATACAGTGCTTTTTTTCCACCTGTTACCAGCATATGTTGGCTTTTTTGGTACACTGACAAAATTTTATGCCAACTTTGGGTTGTTAAACTTGTTCAAGATTTTGTTGGTGTAACTTGTGTTTTATAAAATCTGAGAAGCATCAAGGGAGTTATTTTGTTGTCAGGAATTTACTTTTTTGGTGTACCCACTAAGTTCATGTTTTCTCTATTTCCCAGAAGACTTTCCCCCAACGGAATTTGTTGCACTCACATGTGTAGGCGGATTGAGCTGTAGAGAGTGTGTTGAGAGTTTTTCTGTCAAGAAAAATGTGTTGTGAGTCTAAAAACACATCTTCAGGCTGCGTTTAGTTATTGAGGAAGTCATATCTCTTTCTATGTGGTTGGTAAGCTTTTACTTTTAGGGGATACTTAAAGCTGTTATTTACTGCAGATGTCGTAGATATTTTTTTAAAAAAAAGTTTATTATAGTTTTATCTTAATGTGTCAATGTGACTTTGGTTCACTGTACAACAATCTTTTTTGAAATAATTAAACAAATGAAAACAAACACATAGTCAACTGTTTGGTTTTTTTTAGATTGAACTTTTCTGTGGAGTATGTCTGATATTTGCATGTTATAGTTTAACATAATATGTCAACATTTAGCAGTTAAACCCAGTTAAACTCATTTAAAACCAGAAACACCAGATCTGCTGCTGTCCACTGTTATACTATATGAAAACACAATAAGTGATATTGTGTTTTCATATAGTATAACAGCAGCTGATGGATAAATAGTTCAGATATGATGACCCTTGTGTGGAGTTTGTAGTCTTATTGAATATAACAAAGTACATTCAGTATTTTCAATTTAATGTATAATCTCTATAATCAATACCTTTACAAAAATATCCTGTTCCAATTTCAAAATGGGACTGTTCCTCTTACATCCCACAAGGCTACACTACACCCGGCTAAGCTGAAGCAGACTTTATTCTTTCCAGTCCTCCCTCTAACAGCACCTTGTTCAATACCTGAGGGACGTGCAGGTACAACTCGACCTCCTCTACTTCTCAGACACAACAAAGCTAGTCCATGTGGCCTTCACTCAACCCCCTAATCCACCTATATAATTACAAATACCTCCCCCCTCAGCTGCCTAAGCATCTCCCAGCAAACACACAGGAGGCTGGAGGTGGGTGGTGGCAAAAATCAGATTAGAGGCCTCTCAGCTTCATCAAGTGTTTCCTTATCAGAGACCAAAGACACTCAAACGGTGCATGGCCACATTCACATTCACACACATACACCAAAATGCATTCTTTCTCCCAGATGGATACACAAAGACGCACACAATACTAACAACGGAACAAAGGACAAAGAAGGAGGAGGTAAAATAAATAATTTGTTCCACAGTGTGCCGACAGTTTGATGATGATTGTCGGCAGTGCTGATTGACCGATAAATACATGCAAATAAAAACCTTTTTCTGACTACCGTTTAAATTGCTGTTTATCTCTCCCACTGGGATGGAGGGAAGGAGGGTTCCCAATCACACACCCGTCCATGCTTGAAGCCTCTGGAGAGAGAAAAAAAAGAGGGGGAGGCTTAAGTAAACAGAAGAGAACAAATGAGCTCTGTGACGGCTCAGCAAGCACTGCCTCCCTCCTTGCCTGTCTGAATGCCCGTCTTTTGTTGATGGCTGAATAGGGGTCTAAATATCCCTTGAAATCAGAGCCAGAGCCACCTCTCTGGATGCTATATTCTGTGGCTAAAGCCTTTCATATGCAAATGGTAACTGGGTTAGGACTGGTTCTACCCCTGTGGTTGGTTCTCTATAATGGACATCACATGTGGGGTCAGAGGATGAGTAACGGGGCAATATTCAGGCTTCTCATCATCAGTTAGCTTTTGGAGTCTTTAATTGTCCTTTTAGGTTTTAGTGTTGTGTCCTTATTCATGTTGCTTTGACATGGTCTCAGTTTTTGAAGGGAGGAGACCAGATGGTGTCCTGTGAACTGGCTTTAAGCGTGGCAGGAAGGAGGGTTTGGGGTGAGAATAAAGCTTAGTTACAATTCACTGAAGGATCTGTGTGCATGCGTGCGTGCGTGTGTGTGTGTGTGCGTGTGTGTGGCGTGCATTTGTGTGTGTGTGTGTGAGAGGAAAGAGAGAGAGTGTGTGTTTGAAGGGGACACATCACTGTGTTTGTGTGGCTTGGCAACCCATTCATTAGGACCTAAATCACCACTAATACTCTCTGAATTCCCTGAATTTTGTTAAAAGCCAGTCAACCGCACACACACAGACACTCACGCGCACAGACACTCACATGCAAACACACACACAGACACACACACAAGCTCAGATATACCCTTTCAGTGAAGATTTAAAGTTATTATACCACTTTCATCTGAGGCCGTTTCCACACAGAAGCCGTTTTCACATTTAAACTCTGGACAATGTGCCCGGAATCAGACCGGGACATTGTGAAGAGTTGCACTTTCACACACATTAAACAAACGGCTGTGACCTCCCTGGACAATGACCTGCTCCTTTCAAACACAGGCTCGCCTGCACGTTATGTTGATTTATGCACATCAATCGGGAGACACTGTTTACATGTGCAAATGACTTTCATCTAGCGATCATTTTCAGGTTGTTTTCACAATGCAGAGTTAACATTATAATACACTTTATTCTTGATTTTCCAATCCCCTACAATTTGTTGAGATCGCAAACAAAAGGTGCAGATTAGCAACAAATCAGCGCTCCCTCCAGTGAGTGATCGCTGTGTGTATAAATTGTCAAAAGACACCGTCTGAGAGCTCACCGATGCCTCGCAAACACCAGCGTGATGTCAAGCAGTGTGTCACACAGTGCCATTAACCTGTGTCTCTGTTTCATCTGCCCCTTAAATCCGGAAAAGCTCTCTCAACTTGATGTCTTGCCAGTGTTGCACTTTGCAGGATGTGAAGAACAAAATGGCTATATCTGTTAAAACCCAGGTCATCACTTAAAAAAACCCCTCTCTTTTTCCACACACAGTGCATCACAACACTGTTGACTTCACTGCTGGTGCCTGTTTGGAAAATTTTAACATATTGCCCAACCCTGGTAAAGATGTTATAAAACCAAATCACCTCTCACACAAGGACCAATAATAATCAGGAATTAAACAAAAAGAAATGGAATAAAAAAAATTATGCTGTCAAGCCAAAAACGATCTTTATAGCTATCTAGGACAGAGGAGAAGACAAAAAAGTATTTCTTTAAAATAGTAGCGCACTGAAATTGCAGGAATCTGTCAATATAGGGTTTTTCAAATGGGGAACCTCATAATATCTTAAGATTGGTAGCTGTCATGGTGAAAAAAGACCCATACAATTTTCTGCAGCCTTGAAGAATCCTTGACTGACACTCAACAGTTTACTTAAGAGCAGCCAGAACATTGGCTTTTGTCAGTGGCAGAAATGAGGGCAATTACCTGTCCCTCTTATAATGCTCACCGCCTCCTGTAATCTCGCTGTGGAGAGGTTGAAAGGAAAATACAAGGGGAGACTGAAGTACATCTGCACTCATTCAAGATATGAAGCACTGAGTTTTTTTTTTCTTTGATCAAGGTAGAACAAGATAGGTCATCGGGTGAAGGTGATACACACCTGATGGTTTAAACTTAGAAGCTGTCATCTCTGTGATGGACTTCATGAGGCCTTTTATGAAAGCTCTTCCATTGTCCTGCATTGTATAAATACTAAAACCAATGTCAACAGCATTACAGGGACTTTTAGTATTGAAAAGATTGCATATAGAACTGTAAATGTAGAATATCTGTAGCAAAATACAATCAAAATAATTAGTTTAATGTGCACATTAAGTGTAGTTGCGCAGTAGAGGTTTTCAATATCAGCAGTTGAAATATTAATGTCTTAAAAAAATTCTCGTATCACACTGTTGACAATCATTTTATTTATTTTTTGTAACTATGAACAGCAGCTACATATTTGATGGATAGTTGTTTTAAGATTCCTGATGTCTCCACTGTGTAAGACTTGGTTTTAACTTGATTTCTTTGGAAGAGATTTGACAACATTAACCTTCAGAGAAACAGAAAAAAATGCTACATCGTCATCTAGTATAACAGACCACGCTGATCTTTTACGATAAAAATCTCAGGTATGTTTTGCTCTGCTGAAGCTGACCACCAGCATGTCAGATACAAAAGTTACCCTGTGTTGTTACAAGTTAAAAGTGAAGGCAAAGTGCAGTCAATCACAGTCAAGTGAGATGTTGGAGGAGAAAAAAGGGAGGACAGCACTGCCAGTCAAAAACTAGGCTGAAGTTCAGTAATCACCAGAAGAGCTCATGTGTTGTCCAGTTTGTTTTGCATTGAGTTAAATTGTTTTATAATTTCTTATTAACCAGGTAACTGATGTCAGTACAGACGACCTTTTTGCATTATTGACTGTAATTGGAGATCCTCTCATTCTGCACGAAAGAAGAATCCAGTAGGAATGACTGTATTTGTGTGAGGACTAGTATATTCTTGATAATTGAGATTAATATTTCCTTGCATAGGAAATAAACAGGTTTTACTTGATTTTTCATTAGTTTCATTTTGTGTGTGTGTGTGAGAGAGAGAGAGAGAGAGATGATTGTGTTGTCAGGTTGTGAATCTTTTTTTAAAATACCAGAAGCACAAAACCATTAAAACATCTCAGTTTGCAGCTTTTTCTGAAGCTGCCTCTTAATTAGAGCTGAGTGGCAGATTTGAATTAATTTGCATTTTGAGTGACGCAAACAGGGCTCAGACATAAATACATGTTGACATGAGATGACACTCAGCAGACTCCTTCATAAACACCCGCAGAATTCACGCATAACGTAAAGTTGCTGTGCAGATGTATATATTAATTGCACACACCCATGTACATGTCCATATTCACACAGAAATTCAAAACAGAAATACTGATCCACTAATAGTGTTAAATGCCATTTCTTTCTCTTGTAGACCCTTATATTAATAGTAATGCTCTATTAAAGCCAAATACAACTTTATCGGTTGCCTGTAAAAGAAGTTTAGTTCATAAAATATGTGCTTGTTGCATTAATGTGTGAGTCTGTGCATTTATTGATTTAAATAGTGCGTTTCATTCATACATGTTGTAATCAACCGCAATTCAAACTACAGATCATACCCTCTGCCTCTGGATGTATAAGGGAAGAACATCTACTGTCCTCTGCAGAGATCCATGCAGAGTGTGTATCGACTGAACATGGAGGGGTAAAAAAGCTTAACAGCAGCTGAATGCAGCAAGGTTCTAGAGTGCAGGAAGTTTTCTAGCATGTGTGAGGGCTTACGGACACATCAGGGCATCATTTATCTACAACAGGGGCATCCAAGAGGCACTTTTGTGACACTTAATGTCTATTTTCATGATATCATGGACTTAATGTTGTTTTATGGAGGCTTTCACCATAATCATTCAGATTATGGTGGCGTCTTAATGTTGTTTCTAATGTTTATATCGACAATAGTTGGAGATATTGTGTTACAGGTGGAGCTTTAAAAGCAGCTCTTAGTAACCATCATTTGGCCAAGTGCATTAATGTCAGTAGACCTTAATCTCTGTTAAAATCAAAAATAGGATAACCAAAACCATTTTAGTTACATAAATACTATAACCAGAGTTTGGGTTACATACAATTGGCCTATAATATATGTCAGCATGTATTGAGGACCTTCATAAAGAGCACCAACAAACAAAACTGCATGTTTGTTGCTGGTTAGACATCCTTTTGAAGTAAGTAAAGACAGAAAGAAAAACAAAATATGTTTACTGTAACAGAGTGCATAAAAAAGTAAATTAAATTAAAGATCTGACATGTAACAGTGTTGCTCCACAGTTTGTCTTATGTATTACTTGCGGTTTTGGTGGAGGCAGATGCAGTTTATCTCACTAATTAAACTGTAGTGTCCTATTAGCAGATCACACTCACACCCGATCTCATCCAAACACTTCTGAGAAAATCGAAGAACACTCTAAAATTAAGCTTTCCTCCATTTTTCTCTTCAGATAGAAGATCAGCGTTCTGCAGCACAGTAATCTGCACTGTTTGTCCTTGCTTTCCCTGTGTCAGCTCAACGATGGGTCTATGTACACGATCAGACAGCCGCCGGGGCTTGTATTCTGCCAAACACAATTCCACAATACACACTGTGTAGCATGTTAGCTCCTTTTCAGCTAAAATGAATTAGCCTCTATGTGTCTGGAAGTCATTTTTTAAATAAGCAATTACTGAGAATCCATTTAATGTGATATGCTAAGCAGCCAAAAGAACCTTATGTAATGCACTTGGCAATAGTGAAGAAAGCACACTTTGCATTTAGAGCATATACCTCAGATATTTGTCTCTAACATCAACAGTGAATCTCAAACACAAAGAAATATTTTTCTTTGTTTGGTGTGTAGGAACAGACTTACCTGCACTGAGCCCTGACCTCAAACACACCTTACTCTAATGTACCTGTGACCGAATGGCTCCAAAATCTAATAAAATGTGATGAATGTACTGTCCGCATACTTTTGGCCCCACAGTGTGGTGATGTGTGAATAATGATGGCTGCACTGAGAGGCGTGTGGACAGCAGAGAGCCTGTCTCATTAAAAAGCCAATTATTTGATTCATAGTTGTGGAATTGATGGAGAAAGATTGCAGCGCTGAGAGGTTTGTCAAGTGATTTGTGTGATCAGTATTTGAGTGGTAAACTACCCCAAACCTCAACACACACACACACACAGACATGATCTATGTCTGTCTTTCTTTGCTGTCCTCTGACACACACACACAGACACACACAGAGACACAGACACAAAACCACTCTCTTCCTGAGGACAATAGCTGTGCAGTGAGGTGAGACTGCAAGAGGAAAAGCATTTATCCTGGCGCAGTAGTGCTGATGACCCTCCCTGCTGGCTGTCTCTTGCTCTCTTTCTCCCTCAGGGCTAACACAGGAAGCTTTTCTGTCAGCTGGACGGAGTCGAGGGGGAAGTAGGGGGGCTTTCAGGGTTAGCGGCAGGCGGACCGCTGTCACACCACACACAGCTTTTTTAGGACACAGGCTGTACTTTTGACATGTGTCTACTGACATTACCCATGATGCCGCGCCTCCTCCCCCTCTCCCTTGGCTAGGGTTGTCTCCTCGCCTCACAGGGGTAATGGTGTGTGAGACAGGTCGAGAGAGGGAGAGGAAATATGCTGTGTCTGTATGTGTGTGTGTGACAGAAAGAGAAAACTGAGGAACAGGGGTAGACGCTGAGAGAGGAAAAGCTTTTGCTTCTGCAGTTCGAGATATTGCCAGTTTGTCTGTTTGCTTTTTTTCCTCACATGCAGAGCTAACTATAGAGTGTTTTAGTGTTTACATTTGTGTGAAGAAATGTACCAATGCACACACTTCCCTAAGTCACAGTTTGTCTGCATGGTGAACTATATTTTTGCCTTACATGTAAGGCTTACTTCCCCTTAAAATTCTTCAACATTTCTTTGATTTGATTGATTGATTTTTAAATTGATTTTAGGGACATATTAAGCACTACTTGCCCACTTACTTCCTGTGGTTCTTGCATTGAGGCTCCTTGTGTAACATGAGAGAGCTGTTTTGCATTTTCTGCAGTAGCATCACATTCACAATGGATTGCAGAGTTTGGAAAGATTCACAGCTCTTATTACTTTTGAGCGATCGAGTAATCGGACAGGTCGAGACTTCTTCTGACTGCAGAGTTGGTGGTGTGAAAGTTAAACATACTGGACATTGTTACTATAAAACTCCATTTCAACATGGCTTTAATTATCCTGAGTATGGACGGGGGCATCTATTTTTGTCTTCTTTTCCTTACAACAATAGCGAGCAGCTTGTGTGTTTTGATGCCTTGTTCATGTCTGAAAATCACAGTGTTTTTGACATGATGGGAACGTTGCATCGCTCAAACATATTCTTGGTGTATGTTGGTGCTTTAGGTTGTGCCTTGTCATCAGTTCTTTTTATAACTCACAGTAACTTATAAAGTTGAAGTTATAGCTGAGCCGGTTTGTCGACCTCAGGACTGCATCCCTCCTTTATGCCAGTATATTTGCTGGCTAATTGGACATGAGGTTTGTGGCTTAGAGCTGAGGGTTTTGGTGCACGCTCCAATGTAGAGAAGGTAAGCATCTCTAAGGACACAGTATAGTTACTCTGCAGGAAAACATTGAATGGTTGCATTCGGCTGATGTGAGTTGCTGCCCCAAATTATAGGGTTTTGGAGTCCAAGATGGACAATGATGTCGACAGGCAGACTGGTGTCATACCAGCAGTGATGAAGGTGTTCTCCTGGGCTGTTGTGGTGAAGCAGTATTAGGCCCCGAGAGGAAAACTGAGATTTAATCTACATTGCAACCCTCACCTGTGGTCAATGGCTCTGGATGTGCAGAGATCCCTGTCCTTCCCTCTGCCTGGTGTCTGGTCTGACCTGCAGAGATAAGATGAGGAGCTCAGACAGGAGAATTCCTTTGTGTCAAATGGAGCCTGCTGAGGTTGTTCAAGCATCTGATCAGGATGTCTCCTGGTTGTCTCCCTTTGGAAGTATTCGGGGCACGTCCAACATGTCATATCATGTTTCTGAGCTTACATGTGCTTCTTGTGCGAATGTATGTGTGTGCACTAACACACCTTTCAGTCAAAGATCTCCAAGTGAATGCTTATGAATGAATCTTTCCTGATGAAAAAGAATATTTTTAGAAGATTTATTCATAAGTGTTTTAACTATATAGCTCATAAGTGTTTACTCTCCTACACATCAGTGTGTGTTTTCACCCACGAATTAACACACTGGTGCATTTTAATGCGTGTCAATGTGCAATTAAACATGTCAATGCACATTCAAAGTGTTGGATCACACAGCTGTTTGCTCATTTGGCTGTTTAAGATTGTCAGTGTTGATAACCGAGCAGGCAGTAATGTGCTGAGATTAAGGTTTTTCTTATTATGCATAGCATGTATTCCTGGATTGTTTTTGGCATAAATGTTTTAATGAGTGATTGGAAGAAAAATTCTTCACTGAAAGAAAACATAAAAATAAATGCAAATTCATCCAGCCTTTACAAAACAAAGCAGAGTTGATCATCAGTGACAGAGTTGGCTGATTATTTGATTAGTCTCACTGACTAAATCCAGCATTCAAAGCAGTATTATATTCAGTCTGGTGTTTTGACCACTGCTTTGAATTCCTGTTGGTTGGAGTCTCCCTCCTCCACACTGACTGCCACACTGAATGGGCAGTTTCCCCTTTTGCCTCTCGCTTTGCATAAAGCCCATAGAAATCCCAGGAACAGGCTCACACTCATTTGCCTGTCACATTAACTTGGCACCTCACTTTCCTCTGGCCCTTTAACCACTGTGACCCACTCAAACAAATGACCTGTTCATACAGCACAAAGCCCGCGGCTTCTCTGTCAGCCTTCCGGCTTCATTTCACTTCTCCGTCTCCACAATGACCTCCGCTAACCCCCACTTCCTTTTCTTTGTTTTCTTTTAAAAGTTAGTTACTTTACATCATTACGTAACTTAAAACTAACAAGTAAGGTTGTGTAAGTTTTATTGAAAGGAATTTACTTTAAAAACATCCTTTAATTGAAAACCTCTATGACTTTGCTATTCCAAAGACTAATTTAAGACAGTAAACAAATCTTACCCAATCGAGAACATTTTAAAATGATTTTATCTTTATTCAAGAACCATCGTTAGAACAATAGAACATCTAAAATCAATCAACAGTTCATCTTTCTAGCTTTCTGAATTTGCAAAAAATACATTATTTGTGTGAGAATTTTTAAAACTAAACTGTATCACTCTTGTTCAAACAACCATTCTGGGTAGTCTGGCCGTATACACATTACAAAATACACGTGCAAAGTAAAAACATGCATAAAATTAGCACAGGCCATCAGGCAGCGATGAGTCTGTCAGCTCCACTTCAGTTGATGTGTGTTATGTAACAGCTGCTGGGTCTGGTTACAGTTAAACTAAGAGATACGTAAGACATGCTGACCAACGTCCAGATCGCACAAGTGAGACTGAGATTAAAAGGTTTAATGTGTGACTGACTGACTGAGATGTTACACTCATTAACACAAGAGGAGCTACACACTTGATCTCACAATCATGATCGCAATCACACACCAGAGCCACCACTGTACGCAGAGGTGGACTGAGTGTTTGTTGTTTGTTAAGATTATCTTCACTCACTTAAAGGCAAATATAAGATAAACACACATTAATTGTCAGAGAATTAGTAATTTGATCAAGTATTAATCAAAGTATTCTTTTCAAGGAGTTTGGTTTGAGTGGAATGGGGGTCGTATTGAAGCAATCGTGTGAAATTAACAATTATTTGTCAGTGTTTTTGGTGAACTCTTCATGCTGCGTTGTGCCATTCCTAAACGTCTCCCTCTGAGTTTCTCTGAAGTGGCACTTTTGCCCCGTGATCCTAATTATCTCTGAGGACATCCTCGTTACTGCTCCCATTGATGGAGGAGGAAGGAAGTTTATAATCATGTTCAATTAGTGCTCCTTCACATTTTATCTGAGCCTTTTCCACTGCGCTAATTACTTATTTGTACCAATTATTTGCTTTGCTGAGCTTGTTAACCCTCATGTTCACCTTGGCAGCTGAAGCGATTTCTGGGAGAAGTGTTTCACAGTTTTCCTTTTACAGGTCCCATGAAATGAGAAAGATTTTTTTCTTTTCTGCTGTTACTTTGTGTTTGCACACCAGCGTTTTGCTTTCTATCACCACATATCAATCACTTTTTGTCACAGAATGCATTTTTGATTATAACTGTGGACTCCAGACCTCATTACTCCACATTCTGTTGCAGCTGTTTGTGTCTGGAAGGACGTTAGCATGAGCTTTAATTTTTGGCTGTATCAGGGTTTTTCCTTCATCAGAAAATAACCCTTTTGCCTTGATGTAAAGTTCTTAAGTTTCCAATAAAATGACTTTTCCAAAAGTTCTATGTAATAATACCACCAGCATTATGTAATTTTCTCCTAGCTTCAAAAGGCAAACAAACAAAACAACAACTAAAGCAGATTCCTCCTCTTTGTTTTTCCACCTCCTCAGTAAATGTGGGTGATAGATTGATCCACTGAAGTCAGGCTTTGTTTTGCATGCTTTGTGCTTTTGAACTCTCCACCATAGAATTAAAGGAACACTTCGGCATTTTGTGATAACTAAAACAGGATCTTTTCAGATTAAAGTACATATGGAATTAGAAAACATTTTTCTCCTAGTTCTAGTTTTTATGCTAAGCTAAGCTATCCAGCTGCTGGCTCCAGCTGCTTAGTTATTGTAAAGACAAGTTGTATCAATCTTCTCATAAAACTCTCTGAAAGGAAGCAAAAAATTGTCCAAAAATGTTATACAAAATTTTCTAAATCCCATAACAACATTCTGTCAAACTGCAAAACAAAATCACTATATGAGAGCAAAAAAACTGTCATGTATTTATCATTATGCTCAGCATAAATCTGATAAACTTGTTTTTTTCTGTTGCCTACAATGGTTTCACAATAACGAAGAGAAGAGCATCATGACGCACAGCCCCTAACCCCGTCAAATGTTACTCATGTTTCTCAAGTTTTAGTTAATCAAATGCAGATGGAATGGACACAACAACACGATTGGAAACATTTATTACAATTATAAATGCATTCCTTGTGTTGAGATCATTCAGTAATGTTCAGTTTTTGTTCAGAGGATGTCTGAGAGGTTGTTGTTTAACTTTATTATCTTTTTTTTTTGTCTACTTGGTAGTGTGACTCGATTTTCTAAGAATAAAAGAATTACTGTACCAATAAACACTACAGAATGAAACCAGAGTCAGTTAATTATGATAAAGTTGTGTTGTAGATTTACAATAAAGAGATTCTTTGGGTTTCACTATGCAGTATGAAGCTTAAGTAGTATTTATCACAGATATATTGATGACATCACACTGCAGGGTCGCTCTTACTTTGGCCACCTGCTGTACATGAAGTCAATACTGACGTACTTTACATTCAGTTTACACTCAGGTTACTGTAAGCTTGCCACAGGACGCCTCCTCCATGTTTCAGTTTTATTTTCTTCCCTGAACCCTTTAAAGTCCCCCTGTGGTCTCTCCTGGACGAATGATTGTTAAAAAAAAATCTGGTTTAAGTGTTGATCTCACAGTGTGTGTGTGATCAAAGACCAAGGGAAAAGCTTTTATAACAGTAAAAGCATTGAATTATACATAACAATACAAAAACTCAAACACACACACACACACACACACACACACACACACACACACACACACACACAGAGCTCCTCTCTAATTTGAGCCCCAGATCCTGAGTATGCTCTTGTGTCCGGCAGAGACTGATGAAAGCTTCTCATCTTAAGGACAGGTCAGAAGATGAGGCGAGGCCTGAATGCTATCAAAGGGACCCAAATGACCTCTGGGTGCTGAAGCACCAGCGCTCTCTGCCTCTACACAAGCTGCCTTTAATCTCCCGCTGCTCTTCGCGAGCACTTGGTTATCCAGTGAGTGAGAGAGACAGAGGAGAGCTTCTCATTTTTTTTCTGCTCCTCTCTTCTCTAAGAAACACTGCACCCTCGTACAATCCTCTCTGTTTTCTGTAGGTTGGTTTCAGAGATGTTTTGGTATCAGTTTCTCTTCAGCATATCTTAACTTTGTGTATTGGCCAAAAACAAGTGCTAATCCAATATCACTGTGTGATGCTAATAGCTTATCCCTTTAAACACGGACAAATATGTACAGAAAGTAAATGCCAAATGACTTTTTTATTATCTAATCTTAAAGTCAGTCATCCTGGGAACAACCAAAATAATCTAGGAGACTGAGTTGCTGTCATTTTTCCTAGTTCTGCCTAAAGTTTAGCTACTGTAAATCAGTTATTTTCAACGCTGTAAACACTAATCACAGACGTTTAATCCAGATAAAACTAATTCAAAATGAATATTCTATCACCTCTGACCTTGTGTATTTCCCTTCTCACCCAACAGATTCAGGACAAATCAAGGTTTACTTAAATTAGACAAATCTCTTACATTCATAGATGTTGGTTACGTGTGCAGTAAAAAAATCTGATAAATTTCAAGATCAGTGCATAGACTTGCCTACTCATCCATACCTGATCCAGCATTTTAGGCTGTTTCAGAGGTATTGGAAAAACATCAGGTGGTTCAGCTCTATCAGTGTGTTTTAAGGAGCTTCTCCTGAAGAAGGGATACACAGGGAGGGAAAATGTGCAGGGTTGTAACTGCTGACAATGGGATAGAGAAATGGAGACGTCGGACAGGAAGATGAAACCATAAAAAAAAGCTGTCTCTGTGAGGAAAGAGAGAAAAAGCTCATCATTTTCTCTCCATTTCGTTTCACGTCGCTATAAAAGAGAGATGAAATCAGAAGGCTGTCAGGTAAAGGAGAGTAAAACCTTTGCCTCCCAGCTAAAATGGACCGAGGAGAGAGGCAGAGCGCCCTGCATCACTTCTCCTTCACAGCAAAAGCTCTTCACTGTCGAGAGAACAAAACACCTTGCATTAGGATTTTACAGGCTGAGGATTTCGAAGTGGTTAGGATCTTTTACGGGAGCACAGTCAGCTTTTAGTTCAGATTGAGAGAAAATGTTCCCTGTGAATTGCTTAATGCAGGATGACCAGCGCTCCACCTGACTAAACCTCTGCTAAGTTGTTGGAAGGATCAGTGTGTTCGAACTGATCTATGCAGTGTTTCGTTTAATGTTGAGCTTTCACTTCGTCAGACCTTCAGCAGAGCACACAGATAGCAATCTATGTGAGGTGGGTGAAAGGGTGAGATACAATTACTTATAGTTTATGTAAGCCTTTTATATTGTCTGGTAATACTTATAAATTTAGGAAAACTTTGAAGTGAAGAGATATATCTTTAAGTTTCATGTTTTTTTCCATGTAGAGGTTAAATAGTTTTATGTCAACAACTTAAGAGGAAAATATTCGGCAAATTTTTATCAACCCTAAATTCAGTTAACAAGTAGCTGAGGGGTCACTTCGCACTGTGGATTTTAACTTTTGGATGCTCTTTCAATGGTAGATAAAATCCTCTTTGCACTTCCTTTTCAAAAAAAAAATGCAGCCCAAAATCTAGCAAAAGATATTTTGAGGCTTCAGCAGTTGTCAACCCTCTGACGCACCGTCCTCAGTCTTGGAGACTGCAGGCTCTCCTCTGCAAAGACTGACGTTTGGTGTCTCGGTCATAGCCGTAGGCACCAGCGATCATCCTTCGATCATTTCGGGCCTGTTGTGACAGAGATCCTTTCAGACTCCGACACAGTGCTGCTCCTGCTCGAGGGCCAGGAAATCACATATGCAAATGACATCTAATGACATCTTATCACGGATCTTTTAATTTACACCCAGTACTATTAAAGTGCAACTTTACCAACAAATTCTGCAAGATCCCTCCCAGCATGTTTAAAAACGCAGCAGTGGACTGCACAGGGCAGGCCTGCAGGGGGTGTGGCCTTGTGGCTACTTAGTGTGTGACATGGGAGGTGAGGAGACACCGACCGAGTGACAGACTGTCCAGTGCTCAGTGTAGCAGGAGCAGCCTTATAGAGCTCGTAGTCAGAGCTAACCAGCCATGAGCAGCTGCTGTCAGAACGTCTGCGTCTGGAAACACAGAGAGTCGGCCGGAGCTTTGACAGTCACCAGAACATTCAGGGCCGTTTGTATAAGTTTCTGTGTGGGACCCGTGTTGTAGATTAGTTTACGTCTCAGAGGCTGAGAGGCAATGATGTCATTTCATGTGCTTCTAAAGCCAAGTCTGAAACATACTGAGAAGAGGGTTGGTAAAAACATTACACTTACATTAGACCAAAGGATTAAGTCCATGTCATGAGCGGCCTTTGAAAGTTGAGGATGTTTTAAAACAGGTCGAGGGAAAAGGTGCTGCTTTATGGGCTGTACATGTTTTTCCTACCATTACACACCTTCTACAATTACAGTAGGAATATGTTTCACAGGTGATTGACATCAGCCTGCTTATCTTGTGTTTTTATTGTCTAAAATCATTTTTACCAAACATTCTTGCATTTTGCTGCCGTCTGGCTCATTTGTTTAATGGATTTTGACTTTGCACTTTGTGTTTTTCTACATCAACTCTGCTAAGCAAATTCTGTCAAATTCTGGGAAACATTGTCAATAAATGTGTCTGAAAAAATTCAAAATTATTCATTTGTTGCAGCCAGAATAATCTTCATGTGGCTGGATCACAGAACCTGGTCAAGGTTAGACAAATAATCTCTGTCTTGGTCAATATTGAAGAGGCAACAGTGACACAAAGTGGGAAGTGTTTGCTTTTTCATATCTCAGTATTTCTCAATATTTAACCAAAACCACTATCTTACTTAAGTGTTTTAGTTTTTCAAACCAGCCACATGTGATACTGTGTGCAGAATACAAACCTGGTCCAACCTGAGCACCTTATTATGACTTTTGTGACCCTAAAAACCAACACCAGTGAGCATAAAACATGCAGCAATTTATTCCCTTCTAAATCTATCATGCAAAGCTGTTAAGTTATATATGAAGACAGTTTCTAGCAGGCAGGATTCACAAGGACAACTGATGTTTGAAGAAAATATGTACATATACGCATGCATAGCTAAGCCATATGTACAGAGCCTTAAGCCCACACAGTTAGGTGAGATGCGTGGCAAAGAAATCGCCCCATATTGCATCCCTTACCACACTGTCTCCCCCCTCTCTCACTCACACAGTCAGAAATCACAGCCTTGCAGCCAGCACCCCCACAAAAGTGAAAATGAATGCACTCACCACCTGTGGTGGGAGCAGAACAAGAAAGTGGGAAAAGACGTAGGAGGGGAAGAAAGAGAAGGAAAAGACATGGCAACCGTTCAGGGCGATGAGTCAGTAAAACAGGATCCACAGACAGCGACATTAATAGTATATATCATGAGTAATCTTATGGAAGCTTGTGCTTAAACGCTGACAGAAAAAAAAAACAAGAAGTTGCATTTTCATACTCTTATGCTGGTTGTTTTTGGCTTGACATTTAATTGTGAGACGTCTTCAAAGTCCATTTCGCAATCGTCACTGAGATCAGCACAAAGCCACAAATTCCAAAAGTATTTTGTCTTTTTCTCAGGTGTGTGTGGGAGTGTGTGAAATGTGAGTGTGACTGAATGTGTCTCTGTTGGTTCTGTGATTCAAGTGAGGCAACACAGAGTAGTCACGGTGTGTGTGTGTGTGTGTTTGTGTGCATGAGTGTTTGTGTGTGGATCCTGAGCTGTGCATTTCATCCCTCCCACCATTACTCCTGTCAGCAGGCATGAAACCACAAACCACCCAGTCTGGAAACAAAGCCATTAACTCACAACAACCGTCTCTGTCTCCCTCACACCTTTTTACTTCAGTTTAGATCTCCTCTCCCCGACACACTCCGCTTGTTTCATATCAGTGTGTGCGCTGACAAATATATTAGAAGTCTGTGTCACAGCCATGACATTTAGCTGTTCCCATTACCAGAAAATTACACCTACAGTAACTACTTTATTTCTCTGTCGTCAGTGGCGTTTGGTCCCTGTTTTTTCATAACCATTCCATTTTCACAAGCACGGAGTGTTTGAGGATTTACAGGCTGAACACAAAACGAGACCATTTATGAATCCAGAACAGTACCAGGTTGTTCTCGAGACTGACATTTGGTCAGATATTAACACTGGGAGATAAATGGAGAGTCTCATGAGGAAATTCTTTGACCTGCAAAGCAAAGGTCACACATGAGACAGGCAAGGTTCATCACTGAGCTGCTTTCTGTTGGCCAGTGAGCTCAGAAAGAAGCAAATAACACAAGTTATTCCCTAAAACTGTGTCAAAACAGAAGAGGGAAAAAACCTGCTGCACCTCTTAATTCTTTCTCCTTGATTTAGATTTAGCAAAGCACTGCCACACCGTAATCTACATGTAATCAGTCAAGCTTAAAATTTAAAAAAAAGGATTATTAGAAACAAATTACCGTGCGAAAAAAAAATCAAGAGAAGCAAGAAAAAAGTAGCTTAATATTACTAGAAAAGACAAAGAAGATCATTTTAATCATAGGTCCATTTGAACATTTTAGCATTTTAGCTAGCATGGCTTCCATTGATCACATCTCTCTCGTCTTGCAGGTTGTAGTCTTCCCTAAAACGTCCCAAATAAACGTTGCAAAGCTAACTTTTTGTGTTTGGCGCCTTCACATAAACTACATGCAGTGAGTAACTTTCTCAGCCTGCAACATGTTTGTTTTGACTCAAAAGCAGGTCAGATTTAAACAAAGGCTGATTCATCTTATCTGCCCTCCAAACTTCACAACAAAACACTGACATCTTTCATGCTGTTTGTTTTCCTCTTTAATCAGAGATCAACATGGAATCCAGGAACACACCCGACAGGACTTGGCTTCAAATGCTGCACTGTAATCGAGCCAAGAGGACTCATGAGTCCTTGGTCACACTGAGGTGAGTCAAAACTTACTATTCAAATGCCAGCCAAAGTCTTCTACAATCCTCGAACATTAGTTCATTTTGTGAGACACAGGAGAGGTATGATGATTTTAGACGATGTGTGGAAAGTTTTATTTTCAGAATGAGGTTTATTTGGTTTAAACATTTTGCTTATTTTCAAACCTCTTCTGCCTCTGCATCAGTCTTACATGAGCATTAGATAACTGGTGCTCTGGGCTGGAGGGTTGTAGAAAAACTGACGTCATTAGCCCCTTTGTTGGCCCCCTCCACTAACCTCAGAGAAAATTCAACCGGGTTTCATTTTATAAATAACTAGATATTTTAATTTTATTTTCAGTCAGTTGTTCCTTTGTTCTGTCTTAAAATGTTGTCATGTTAAATGAAGGTCTAAATGCTTTTTAGATTAAAGATTACAAAAAGGTAAATAAAGAGGGGTGTAGGAGCTTATTACATTATTGAACAAATAACTGAATAAGTCATGTTTTTCGTGAGGGGGGTGACCTTCTTAAGCATTTCTGTTGCTGATGTTGCCAGGCAACAGAAGTAGGCTAGCTGTTAGCACTCTGTGTCCGGTCTTTATGTAAATATAAAAGTCTCTTAGTAACATCATACTGAAAATGGTGAAAAAAAATTACAATGTTTACCAGAATTTTAGTGCACAACTATTTTGTATTGTCTAATGTCAATTACTTCTAACTTGCTAAAATTGTAAATTCCCCATCTTGAAAAATATAGAGGACTTGCTCTCAGCGTCCACATAGGAGATTCAGTCCTGATTTACAACCCTAATTCCAAAAGAAGTTATTTTAATTTGCGTAATATTTTTACAGTTTATTTAATCATTAACTTAAGTAAATATATGCTTATTTTGAATTTGATACCAGCGACAGGTTTCATGCTAATTGGGGACCGGGGCAACAAAAGACTGGGAAGATTTTGAAAAATATTACACAAACACCACTTTGTAAACACATGATTATAAGTGGGATATTATACGGCTCAGGAACACTTAACACTTCATCCATTTTTTAATGAAATCAGGAATGAACACGACAAAGACTTGTGATTCACACCACATATAGGCCTTAGGAAGTGCATTTTTGTTGGCATCATCTGATAAAACCTTGTCAGAAGGAAAAGAGCCATTCTACAAAACCTTTCTTTTTAGTTTTATTTATTTATTAACAACTGTACATTTCTTTTTCAGTGCTGACAGCATTTGCTACATACTTTGGTGTGATTCAGAGGGACTGGCGCATTTTGCCCCTTTTATCTTCTTGTGGGAAATGCTGACAGGATTCGGAGCACAGTGTACAAAACCAGAATTATTCACTGTTGTCTTGAAGTCAACACCGGAGACAACTTGATTTAATAATTTGTGTTTATCTGTAGCCATTCCCTCCTTCCTCGTGAGCATTTGCACGTCTCTCTCTCTCTCTTTCCTCGTCATGGCCAACCAAACATATTCCAGGAAAACTGATAAGATACAAAGGGGCAGAGGGATTCCAATAGCGCAGATTGGACTGTTTGAGTTTAGTCTGTGGCCAAGAAATCAATGGTGCAATTCAACATCCATATTACGTCAAGTTAGCAAAAAGCACATTGTTACCCAGTTTGTACCTGCTGCAGTGCTTCAGCTGCCAACTGAGGTCCAAAGGTTAGGCTAAACATTGAACGTTCTCCTGTAATCTAACAAGGTAAAACAAACAGGGAGAAAGATAGCACAGACAGAGATGTACACTTTAAAAAGGTCTTTTTATATATATGAATTATGAATTAAATTTACATCCATCTCTTTTCCTGAATCACAGCGTTCTGCTCGGTCCCAAAGTGGTCCAAACCAGCCGAGGCTCCGCCTGAGTCAGAGGACTCCGTGTCCATTTCATCGTCCGGTAAGAGCACTGTGACAAAAGGCCATTTTAAAATCTCCACGTAATGTCCTACTTACAAGTTTCATGCTCCTCTGTTTGATTTCTGAAAAAGTCAGGCCAGAGAATGTGCTTTAAGAAAATCAAAAGGTAAAATTGTTAAAAAGTTCTAATCTATCTTCTGCTCTCCCACTCAAATATCATGGCATAAGACAGAGTGGGCAAAAAAAAAAAAAAAAAAATCATCACAAGTACACCCAGGACATGAAAATATATATATTTTTATAATATATATAAAATGTCTTTTATTTAATCCTATATGTACACTTTTCACAAGTCGTCTGGGAAACGAGGTTCTCAGAAATGAAGCGCCGCTTCATCAGGTTACAACCAAATATTCTCAAGGAAAAACAGAGGAAAATTCAAAGTAAAAAAAAAAAAGAAAAAAAGTCGAACCCAAAAATAAACCCTCTGAAACAAAAAAGGACAAAAAACAGTTAACTTCTTTCCAGTACAAGCATCCTTAGGCCAACTGTTTACGCCAGTTAAGGTTTCCAGATCTGTAGTTCGTCTCAGCCGTTTGTAGTCCAAACATGGTGGTTGGAGGAAAAAAATAATTCATCTCATTAGAAGTGCTGAAGCAGAGCGGGGGCCTCTTCTCTCTAGTAGATGACCTCATAGACAGTCGCCTTCTTGTCTCCAGATCCTGTCACGATGTATTTGTCATCTGCTGAGATGTCACAGCTCAGGACGGAGGACGACTCCTTCGACTGTGGAAGTAAAATAACAAACGACATCATTAAATTTTAAATACTTATTCTCATTATTAGTCTTACTTAAATACTAATCTCATGAATAAAGATGGAAAGGTTATGTGTATTTGTCATTAACTGTTCAGTTTCTTTAATTCAGTACAATAATGAGCTTGAATACTGTTTAATTCGGTTTGTGTCTCAGGACTTATAGAGCATAAATTCTTAAGAGCTCAGTCAGACAATCTGAGCTCTCTGTGATACAGTTGTTGTCTATCAACCAAGAAAAAATTCTAATTTTTTTATATCAAAAAATCCTTAACAGCACATTATATTTTTCTTAATGGACATTTTTTAATTTACTTAATTGAGAATAGTGCAGCAGCTTCAAATATTTCTTTAGCAATTAAAAACAGAAAATAGTGAGAACAAAGGCCCATTGCAACCTTAAAGAGACAAAAATGACATCTTAAAATGTCTTCTTGTCCAACCAGCAGTCAAAAACCCACAAATAATCAGTTCACAATCAAAAGAGAAAAACAAATTCTTTCATTTGAAAAACTGTAACAGGAAAATGTTTTCGCTCTTTTAGTTTTGAAAAAATGATGATTAGATTATTAAACAGTTGCCAATTATCTTTAGTGCATAATCAACCTAAATACAAGTACAAATTTCTACATGGTTATGTTGAATGGATCCAGTATGGCAGCGCCAATGCTCTTTAGTAAAACCACCTTTTTGTCTGGATTTTAAACAGAGACCAATAAAGTTATACAAACTAAAGCTTCTCTATACCTTCCATTTGAATTGTGAGACTGTAATTAGTTACCTGGAATATGCTGGCACCATAAGGAGTCCTCCATGCATTCAGCAGATTGTCCTTCCCTGTGCTCACAAACCATTTACCTGCAAACAGAGCAGACGTGTTGAGAATGTAATGTGGAGGTATGTGTGCTCGTACGGAGTCATGTTTATCAGCACCATCTTTTCAAGGCTCAGAACGGAGATTTTTAACCTCCAACCTCCAACAACCGCTAACATGTGACTCTGTAACAGGCTCATCAATGGCCATAAAAACCTGATTGAGGAAAATACCATTACATTAACAATCATAAAATGCACATAATGAAGGAGACTCACACCATTTCCACTCCGATAATTACTTAAATCACCCTGATTAATTACCCAACAGACTAATTGGCTAATGATTTAATTAGTGACAGCAAAAGCTCTGAAGCAGTGAACATCATTTGAATTAACCAGTTCTGTGGTGGCAGTGATATAAAACTGTGCTGTGGGGGGTCTAGTGAGGGGAAATGAATACTGACAATTCTGGCAAAAAAAATAATAAAGTGTGACGACAGTAAAACCTCATTTATCTGAGCCTTAAACTTGAAACCAGCTGGTCTGCCCAACAGGCAGAATGATCTCAACTGAAAAAGCAATGACAAATTTCTCTAATGAGCCCATTTGTAAAGTAACCACTTCTTTGTTAATACAGCTACAAGCCTTTGCTATGTGCCTTTTAAACAGTGCAGTACAACACAATTTAGAGCTCAAACCCATTTCCACTAATTAAACAGCACTCGTTATTGAGATACAGTTCGGATAAAAACTCTAAAGAGCAAATGAACAGCGAATCAAAATGGACCACTACACCTTAAGTAACAGTGAATGTGTATTTGATTCTTTTCAGCATCTACAGAAACTGTTGGTGCTGAGAAGTCAGCTGCAAACATTCAGAGAGCAGCATCTTTAAACCTCATCCATAGGAGGACAAAACGCCTTTTACCCTCTTAGACCGTTAAATCCCCTTCTCCTTATTATTAAGTTCCTACAGATTTCCCATTATTCTGAGTTTGTGTGGACTGATGTTTTAAGGAGCTGATGTTTTCTTACCACAGTAGGCGAACTTGAGTGAGAGGACGCAGCTTTCATGCAGGTGGAGCTGGTACTTGTCAGGCTTGGTGTGGTGAAGAACCTCCACGTTGCTGCTCTCCATGCCAACAGCCAGCCATTCTCCAGTGGGACAGTAACCCAGTGAGAAGATCTGCAACATTAAATCAACACATTTGGATCAAATACTATCAGCAACAAGTGTTAAATGGTGTTTCAGACCTTCAAAGTAAAGCTTGTTGTACAACCAAGGATCATTTACAGAAGCTCTGAATGTGAAAAGCTTCCTCCTACCTGTGAGGTAAAGTCGTGTTGCTGGAGCTGCCGTCCCTCCCTCAGATCCCAGGAGCGCACAGTGTTGTCCAGCCCTCCGGTCCACAGTTTGGTCCCATCGTGGGAGATGTCGATACAGCTGGCTCCATCTGTGTGGCCCTGGAACTGCCTGAACAACGCAAGACACCAAACATGAAGGCAAGAACAGAGGAGTAAAACATTCCAAACTCTCAACAATTACAGTTTTATTCTTCAAATACAAAGAACTGTGTGACACAGAATGCCTGAAGCGCAGATTCCGAGTAAGAGCTATGTTTTTTGATTTTGTCATTTTAGTAAAAATTCACTCTCTAAGCCAAAGAACTGACCTAACGAGGGTCTGGTTGTGGAGGTCCCACACGGCGATGTTTCCATCTGAGCAGCAGGAGAAGCAGACCTTGGCGTCAGGGCTTATGGCCAGTGCATAACAGGCTGGAGCAGAGGAAGTGAGCTCGGCCTTTATGCGGGGCGTCTGTGAGGCCAGGTCCCAGATGGTCAGTGTGCTGGCCTCGCCACCCACAATCAGGGTGCGGCCATCAGGCAACAGCTTGCAGGAGCGGATGTAATTGTCCCTGTTCTGGAACAGAAAACAAGTATTGTCACGATCTTGATGACTGGATGTAATTTATCTGTAAATTTTTCTAAAACTATGGTGTCTCCAAGAATAAAACAATTAAAAATAAATACATTACAATTACAATTACAATTAGAGCTCTGATCAGAAAACAAAAGATCAGCAGCTCGGATCAGTGTATCCACGTCAAAACCTTCTCTCCTTAATCTCCAGTGGAGCTGAGTGAAGTTTTTAGGCTACTGCTGACTCTGTTTCATGTTATAGTGAAGATGTGGATGTCAGCTTTAACAAGAAATGCAGGGGGAGAGTGTGAATGCAGCTGCTGGCCAGGCTCCAGGAGAGCAGAAGACAGAGATCAATAGGAGTGTGGAAGCTCTTGGTCGAATTAAAACAGCACCCTGATGGCTTTATAAGACCCAATTGCACCCTGAACGCACCTTAAGGGTGTTGGAGGCCATATGAGAAAGAAGCCGCAGTATCAAAATGAGAAATGGGAGGCAGTTGGGCGGAAGTAATGAGCTGGGTAATGGCAGACAGGGTTGGCCAATCAGAACATCATTACTCAGCAGGCTTTTTTCCCCTCATCCAGGATTATTTCAGCACAGCAGTGAGACACTTTGCTGAATTATTCACATGTCTGTCTGTTGGGATCTGGGGGAAAGCTACAGTGAGATGTGAAGTCAGGCTACATTTGATGCTCAAGAAAATCTTAATGAAGGAGACCGATTGCAGAGACCTCAATAGGAGCACATTAAGTCTCTGCTCTGCTTGGACGCCTTGTTATCACTTTGAAACATCCACATTAATAACACAGATCTGAAACTCTTCTGCAATCATTTGTAGAAAAAAAAAAAAAAAGGAAGAGAAGACAAGGACTAGTTACCAGGCAGTCGAGTTGGGACACTGGGCTCTTGCTGCCTGGTTGACTGATGTCCCAGATCTTGACACAACCCTTGCCACCGGTGTAGACGTGACGTGTGGGGTTGCTGATGGTGACAGCACACACAACTTCCCCATGGCTCAGAGTGTTTATCTGGCGAGCGTGGCGTGGGATGCCCGGGCCTATCAGTGCATCTGGAGGGAAGGGCACGGGCTGCATCTGACCATCTGCACTCACGTGAAAAGAATAAGCTCTGCAGAGGATAGAGGGAGGGTCAGACGGTTAGTTTGAGCTAACAAGCATGTGCTACCTGTGAATGAGACATATCTAAATCCAAAACTCACGGTTTTCCTCCAGAAATAGACGTGAGGCTGGCTGGCAGGCCTGGAGCTCTCATGTGAGGATGAGGGTCGAATCCTGCCTGCAGGAGCAACAAGAGCAAAGAATTTTATATAAAAAAAAAGCCCTACAAAGATAAATTAGACTAAGCTAATATTCTGATTTAAAACTATGCTTCACTTTATCTGCTAACGCCCTGAGGAACTCTTGTACCACCGTTTCCAGGCAAATCTCTTGAAAGAGAAGCTTTACACAAGGCTACAACATCCCACTTGCTAATGCTAATGAAAGCCTGGGAGATTTTCAAACACGGAGAAGCATTTTGGGGGTGAGCCTTTTTTTTTAAAGCCTTTAGAATGCTAACTAACCAACATCAAAGTAAAGGAGCCACGCCGTCTTTGTACTTTCTCATTACATACACACAACAAGCTGCAGCCAGCCAAGCAGAAATATTCACAATGAGTTATGGAAATTCAGGATGAATGCTTAAGTTTCTCAAAGTCATTTTGCAAAAAAGACTTCAGAACCTACAGCCTCGGAGGATAATTCATACTGATGCTGGTAAAGGCTTATAATGTCAGACTGATGGAGGTAGAATATATGAATGAATGTAAGTGAAGAAGAGGAGCGTCAATCATGGGATTGATAAATTCTGTATAGAAGCTGGAATATTTACAATTGGTGAGCGTCCATAGGCGGCAGCAGCTGCAGCACTCATCTGTGGGGAAATGAGGCCCGGGTAGACTCCTGGGCTCGTCAGGGATCCGTTCATCTCATGATGACCCATCATAGCAAACGGGCTGGCATAGGAGCCCGCAATGGACAAAGGTGTGCGCAAGGCAGGAGCAGCTAAAGAAGAAAAAGAAGTATTTTTATTGATCTGCACAAACTCTGAAGAAGCAAAGTCACTTATTAACATTTAGAAACAGTAAACTAAGACTGGTGCGACTAACAACAGCTCCATCTGCTGTGGAACACCCATGAATCTGCAGATTAAGTCCTTAATGAATTTTCTGGTATGTATTACTGCTAATCACAATTTCCCAGAATCCATAGTGATGTTGTTATTATGATGAAATTTTTTTTTGAACAGCACTTCGAAACAAAAAAGCCACTTGGCCCCTCTCTGCAACACAAAATCCTTCTCTATGTTGTTTAACAAAGACATTTATGTGATTTTTTTGAAGATGTCATTTTTTTAAAAAGCACAAAAAAGCTTGTTTTGTCCATCATTGACTCGCTTCAGTTCTACATGAGATTAACAGTGAAAGTGTACCTAATGCCTCCATGCCAGGTGGTTTGCCCATCGTAAGAGGCCGCAGTCCTGGAGTGGTGCTGGTTCCTGGTGTTGGGGCCTCATTTCTGGGTGTAGGTGTGTTGGACTTCAGGCTTGGTGTGGAGGACTTGTCATTCTGAAACAGAGATACTATTTTACTTGAGGGCGCAACCTATTTTGTATCCTCTGACAACTCAGAGTTGTAAGTTCATTTACTCTCAGACACCTGCACATTAAAATGAAACAACATGCATTTCAGAGTAAAAATAGGCAACATACACAGACTCAAAAAGCAGTAGCTCAAAAATACCCCCACACTCAGGGAAATCCAGAGTGACAATCTAAGTGCATGGCTCAAGGTAATCCAATCTAACACTGACACTTCATTACAGCCATGGTGTGTGTGGGTGGGGGTTGTGGGTGTGTAAAGGCCTAAACCTTTGCTTAGAAGTCAAGCTTGTTAAGAGTGGCTAGACAAGCAAGATGGTGGCCCAAACACTTCTCCCATAATTAATCCATCTTTCTTCCTCTGCAGGTCAAGTTGGAGGAGTGGGGGTTTTGCCTGCTGACACACACTAATGAGGGAGGGAGAGAAGCTGGGTGTCATGGGAGGTGGAGGGTGGTGATGTGTGCTTTAAATCTATCCTAATCCTTAGTGAATTGGTTTATGTAAAACTGCTGCATGAGGACTGATTTAGCCTGGTTAGTAAGAGCTTCAGTATTAGAGAAAATAGGGGACAGAGGGAGAGAAGATGAAACAAAGCACAAAAAAAAAAAAACGAGGGAGACAGCAGATCCCTGGCTGCTGTGTCTCTGGGTTATTTACAGCCTTGGGCCGAGGAAGAAATGACCGTTTATTGGGTAAGCCATAAAGGAGATTGAGAGGAGTGAGCCACAGGGTTTGATTTCCTGAGAGTGCATCCACCCTCTGCCCCTTCAAGCGCCTCATCGCAGCCAACTGCTAAGCCTTCTGCGTATTAGTCCTTCACACAGACACCAACTTCACTTGACAAATGCCCTTTAGTCTGTCAGCTGGCTCTTTACTCCCTCCACTGTAACCTCCCTTTTTAATCTTTTCTCTAGTCTCTCAGTGTGTGTCTCACACTCACATGGGCGTGGTCCTTTGCCTTGGAGGACGGCGTGCTCCCCGACGAGGCGACAGAGGCGGGGCTGTTGGGGGCAGCGTCCTTCTTGAGGACTCGTGATTTATCCAGGCCGTTTTCTGGAGGAGAGTGAGCAGGGCTGACTCGAGGGGTAGCTGGATCCTACAGAGTTAAACGAGACAGACAGAGAGCAGGACTGAGCAAACAGACTAGAGGAAAGCCACTGGCATGTACATGTAGGTCAAACAAACTGGGGCCTCATGTGCAAACACAGATAGATATACTTGTGCGTGCTCGTACTCTGCCTCACACACATACACACACTTTTCATTCACCTGTCACACCCTTTTCTCTTTGTGTTCTTTGTCTTACTTTCTGCATGAATGGCAAAAGAAATACAGCAAGTAAGCACACACTCATGACACACACACACACACACACACACACACACACACAACCAATATTATGACAGACTTTTTGGCAACACCGTGAAAGGTGTTGAGGCTTCGACTGACAAATGACAAAAGAGAGCTGTGTGTAGTTTCTGTGCAGCCTTCACTGTGGAATGTGGCTGAGCAGCTAAGTTCAAACGCAGTCTTACCTCATTGGACACATCCACCACCAAGTCGTCACTTTTGTCTCCGTCACTGTCCTGAAATTAAAAAAGAAACCGGCTTAGCTTACTGGAAGATCAATGACCGTGATATAATTGCAGTATAAATCAACAGAAACTAGTTTTCTAACAGCTTAATCAAAGTGAAAGACCTCACCAGATTTATGGACTTTGTAACGTGGTTTGCTTTAAAATTGAGTCAACCATATGATTTGTTTATTATTTGCTCAAGACACTGAACAAATATAGGACATGAAACTAGGTTACAGTTTATTTTATAGGTCAGTTATTTCCTAATGATTACAATTTCTTCAAAGCTTCCCGGAAAGAATTGTGTAGCAATTTAAGGAATATGGAGATGCAGTTTGACGACTGTTGTTAAGTCAGTCATTGATATTCAGAGGAATTTCCTCCACTGAACCCATATAAATTAATGTAAATATATAATAGGAAACTGTATTCTTTATATATACTGAGTTGTAAACTACAAGTGTTTGCATGTTCAGCTGACTTGCTGAGCACTCACAAAAAGACTAAGACATACTAGCTTAGCTTTAAAATAAAGTTAATTGGAAGTTTACCAATCGAACGCTGTATTTTACCCATAATTAGAGCTAAATTTCACAATCCTTGAAAGGATGCTTTCAAGTTAACTCATGAGGAATTTACAGGCACATAAAATAAAGAGTTGCCAAAACTGTGTTGGTTATATAATCAAACAAAGGGTTTCTTGCTATATTTTGGTTTAGTAACATTTAACATTTTTAAAGAGTGGCCTAATAGTGAGTTTATGAAATTTATGGTCAAAGTGAAAAACATGCTGAAACGAGGTTAAGACCCCGCCAACAGCTTGAGCTACAAGAGCTACAAACTTAATTAATTAGAACGCCACCAACAATGAAACCAATAAACACTCACATATCTGCTCATGCTGTCCTTGTCATCCACTTTGCGTTTCTTAGAGTCGAGACCGTAATCTGAAGAGCCGCGGTGCTTCTCACTCGCTGCCCGCAGGCTGTCTGATGGCGACACGGAGTTATTCTGCCAACAACAACATGCAGCCAGACCACATCAGTGTGCAGTTTCTTCAGAGTGTGCTATACCTGTTACTATTAGCATTATAAAAAACTCTAACCACATAACACACAGAACATTTTTATGAGTTGCATCATATAGCTTTGCGGCTTCAACAAGTATTTTGGGAGCACAGCCAATATCATAAATGTCATCGTGAATGACTTAAATGCAGCAAGTGACAAAGCCTCAAATACCAGAAAAGCCAGAAACTACCAAATGGTGCGTTTAAGTCCAGGCATGGCTCAGGACCCTTTTCATTTGTCAGAGCTGTGACAATATTGACTGTAAAGCTAAACGCACAATGCTCCTGGACTGATTTTGGGATAGAAGGAGCAGAAGAGGATTCTGGGACAACTTAGCCCTACTGCTGCTGCCAAGGCAGTGGAGCAAGGAGGAAAGAGAAGAGGCAGCTGAGCAAACCCACAAACACACAAACGCCTCTGGAAGACAAAAGTATTAGCTTGCAAGCTAGGTGAAGCATAAGGCAGATTGAGTGGAGGTGGGGATAAAATTTGGATGTGCAGCTTGAAGCATTCGGTGCATACATATATATATATATATATACACACACACATAATCTGACATATAATCCTCTTGACGACCCTCACAGTGACCTGGTCAGAGACACGCTTGAAGCAGCATCAACAATTCAAACAAAACACAGCTGACATTCCTGACTGCACTTCTGTCGGTGTAACTGTAAAACCCAAGTTAATGACTGCTGGAAAGTCACTGAGAGTGTGCTGAGAGTGTGCGTGTTTGTGTGTGTCTGTGCCCTGTGGAAAGTTAATGACAAAACAGCAGAAAATGACAGCAGAGTTCATGAAAATCAACCTGATTAAAAAAACAGGAAGGAAAGAAAGGGACCATTGAGGGAACCTGGACAAGAGTGCAATGTGAAGACATAGAGAGGGTGGTGCCAGCAGAGAAAAGAGCTATGAAAGAGGCAGAAAGAAGAAATAAAAAAAAAAAAAATAGTAAGAAAGACAAGAGAGCAAAACAGGAAAGGAACTTGGCAAGCAATGAGAGCGTAGCAGTGTGGCAATGAGTTCTCCCCACTAGTGGGAATGCCCGGACAGGCTGGCACCCTCTCAGAAGCTGCAAACAGGGTTTCTGTAGTCTGGGCACTGGTGTGGTGGGGTAGCACTGCCAAACAGGCTGAGAGGCAAAGAAGGAGGAAGGGGAGGTGGGGAGGAGGGGTGAAGGCGAGCAAACCCTGAGGCCGGCCCACACTGTCAGACAGCTTAACAAATCCCTGCCTTCATCAGAAACAGAGATATGGTGAAAGAGGGAGGAGGAAAACGTCTGACTTCTTGGCTCCAAGTGACGGGGAAGACAAAGGAGAGCAGCAGAGAAAGGTAACAGCCTGAAAACTGAGTGAATTTGGATGACATTTTGAAAAAAAATAACTGAACTGGGGAAAGTGACAATAAAAAAATAAAAAAATAAACCAACACACTGTGGTCGAGCAGTTAAAGGCACAAACACACATGCTCACCAGCCAAGTCAACAGTACTCTGCCATTTCCACATACCTCCATCTCAAGTCAAAATATGTAAAATTTGTACCGCTACTATGGCAGAAAAGAAACCCACAAAGGCTTTTAGTCTGGCTTGGTGTGAAGACGCTGTCTGATAAACAAAAAAATCTCCTGCAGCACTACAGCCTGTCTCTGTATCTGAGCCTGTGACCTTTAAAGGATTGCTTAGACTCAATAACCCTGCAGTTGCCTCCAACTCTGGTATCAGATGACCTGAGACAACAGGACAGGAAGACTCTGCTCGTGTGTGTGTGTGTGTGTGCGATGAGGAGGAGACGGGGGGGAGATCAGGTAAGGTAGTATTGGCAGTTGCTTGTCACCATATGAGATGGGGGAAGAGTTTGGGTTCCCTTCAGACATGAGTGGGCTCATTCAGGATGACCAGTCAATGGGAACTCAATCTGGCCGAGCAGATCCAACAGAGATTTACGCTCCAGCTAACTGAGAGCTTTAAGCCAGTCCAATAAACAAGGACTTAAACATGAGAAGGAAAAGAGCGAGAGATAGAGACAGCAAGACACAGAATGAAAGGAGGATGTGGTGGAAAGGAAAAAAATAAGCTGAGATAAGAAGACAAAAGAGCGCAAAATGAATGGGTTGTAAAAAGAAAAAAAAGGGAGATAAAATGAGATGAAAAGGAGTCATGAATTAGGCACATGCAACGGTGAATCCTCTAAAGTGGTGAAAGAAGAAGAGAAGGAGAGTCAAAGTCACTTTTAATTGTGCTGAAATTAAAGGAGGTAGCTGACTACTAATCCTCGCCCAGAGATTGGAGTCATTTTCCACCTGGATTAGATGGCACTGGCTTATTTGGTCAGACTTCATTATTTGATTTCAGTCACCCCCTCACAGTACAAAAATGTGTGTGTTCTTACACAGAGAGCATGAATTTCTATTGAACAGTGGGCTTAAGTCTATGTAAAGTACACCTAATAACCAAACACAGTGAGCAAGAGACCGGCAAAGTCAAGAGAGACAAAGGAGAAGGAAAGTCAACGTACCGTGCTCGACTCGCGTTCTTTCAGAGGAATGGCCAGAGGCGAGTGAAAAGATGAGGGGCCAGGAGAGACAAAGCAAAACACAAATTAGTACGGGTGTCACCACGACCCAGCATGCTAATCAGATAAGAGTAATAACTTTATTATTCAGCTAAAAGATAACTGTCACATATACAACTCTCCACATAATGTTGCTAACACTTTCTTGTAGGACACCTCTTGTAGAGCTTTTATAATCCATTTAATAATTATTAGGAGTGGGTAAAAACTAGCACTTCACGCATAAATCTTAATAGTTACCTCTACAATAAGGAATGGATTTATGTCCAAAAAACTATTTTCTTCTTGTTTGTTAATAATGTGGTGCTGGTTGAACGAAAAAAGGCTGTGAGGGCATTGTAAGACCTGCAGCACACAAGTTTAAAGTAGAGATACTTTAAACTTTCAATATTTACATCCTTTAAATAGGCAGTAGCTGCAAGCAATTGTGATTAAATGAATAAATTACTGCTCTTGTAAGGTAAACATACAGTTTATTGTGAACTTTCTCTGCTGTCACTCAGATATATCAGTATAAAAAAAACAAGAATAGCTGACCAACACACACTACAGCATTACACCAAAACCCTGAAATAAAGATAATATCTGTGTTCAGTCTGTTTCACCTCAAAAACCCTTCGCCCACTCAGTGTCTGTACAGGGACAGCTATCCCTGGAGCTAACGAAGCTAGAGACACAATGGTAATAACACAGTGGAGCGCTCATTTATTGATATTTATACACAGGCAGGAGACCATAAGATGCTGTTAATTTATTGATGCCTTTAACTTCTTAAAATTTAAGGCTGCTGTTCATCCATCCTAATTGCCAGTTATGTTTTCTATCATATTTCAGTGGAACAAGGACACCAGTGAATAGTTTGGCACACTGGATACTAGAGCAAGAGAATAAAAAGCCGTGCCCCTCCTTTTCTACTTTATTGAGAATCAGTAGTGATTGGAGAATAATTTAAAATCGAACACTGAATTGAATTAAAATGGAATCGAACTGTAAAAACCCCAGAGTCACATCCCTATTAATTATTTGCTAACTTTTATGTCTGCAGACCCAGTGAATTATCAGTGACTTCACATTTATTACTACTGATGACTTACAAACTATCAAAAGTCATAAACATATGACCCTGTATAAATGTGTCACCACACAATTGATTACTTTTTTTTATTACCTTTTATCATCTATTTAACTGCAAACTTTAACAGCTTATTGGAAAGCTTTTAATAACCGATAATAAGATAATTTTAGCAACTTGACAAAAGCTATCATACCCGTGTCTTATAACTGATCTTAAACACATAGACAAGTGAGCTGTTATCTGGTTATGAAGCCATAACTAAAAAAGTATGCATCCTTACTATTGGGTCACTTCTAAGTTAGAACCCCAACTTCTAACTTAACAGGGTGCAGAAGGTTGTAATGTTTTTACATTACAAACTGCCCTTCTTGTCCTTTTTGCCAGTACTCGGGTTTTTTATGATAAATGTGTCTGGCTGGTAAAACTGGTTCTTGGCAGGTACGATCAGCCGTCAGTACGAAAACGCTGCAGGCAGTGTGTGTGGCAGGCTGTGCTCCTCACCTCTGTGCTCCAGGTCGTGGTGGTTCTTCTCATCCTTTACAGGCAGGTGGGCCTGGCTGCCAAGAGCACCCAGAGCCAGCAGGCCGGAGCCAGCGCCTGTCACAGGGGGGATGCCAGGCGGCTGCAGGCCTGAAGGATGTGGGGGCAGCTGGACTGGGGGGCCATGGGCCGCGTGAGAGAGGTGCTGAGCCTGAAGCTGCTGCTGCTGTAAACAAACGCAGAGAGACAGGAGACAAGACAGAGGACAAGTGGGTCGGCTGTGAAGTGAATCCATGAATGACCAAACTCTACTCATGCATTAGAGCTGGCTTTGACAACATTTAGTTCAAGGCCAAACCGTTTATGCATAATAGCAGCCTGACAGTGACTGCCAACATGCTGATCCAGCTCATTCACTGTCTGAGGGGAAAAACAGATTCTGCTCATAGCTGTAGATGGACGGTATAAATATCATCTGTTTGAAAGTGTTAGACAGTTGAACACAGTCATTTCCAAAAAATTCTGTGTTATTATTAGTATTTAATCGTCCATTCACTTAAGCATTTGGGGCTTTAGCATTTGGCTGTGCATTATTATTCCACATAAACCCTGGATTACATCATGAGGCAGCAAGATTTCACATTTTTAACAACCCTCTAAGTGATTTATCCCATCAATTACACAGCGATTAAAATTCTGAGTGTGCTAAGACAACATTGCAAAGCAGTAGTAGTAGTAGGGTAGCAACTAACAGGTATTTTTATTCGTTAAGTATTTCTTGGTAATCAATTAGTTGTTGAGTCTGTAAAAATTCAGAAAATAGTGAAAAATGGCAATTACTGTTTGAGAACTTGAACAGATGTCTTTAGTTTGCTGGTTTTAACTGACTCACAGTATAAAATGCATACAAATGAACATTTTACAATTATAAAAAACAAAGACAATCATTATATGTTAACATTTCAAATGCTGGAACAATGGATTATTTGATGATGAACAGAAATTGCTGTTTATGACCAACAGTGTCAGCAGTTTGAGGTTTGCACTTGAATTAACCACAGTGTTGTTCTCCGGGTTCATCCGACATGCCTGGTGCTCGTTTCATCTCATGCTCTCCACAACTCTGCAACACTTTTCACTGCTGCTTTACAAATTGCTTTTCGTTTCTTATTCACGGTGGGAGACCTTTATGTAACAACTATGTTTGACTCGACAACGTGTCTCCTCTGGTCAGAATTGGTACAGAGCGTTTGTGCTCACGCCCAAACCACTGTGCTTCAATCATAGTTGGGACGGTTAAAAATCAATAGGTCTACACTTGAAAACCTCAAAACCTTTCAACACTCTGGAAAACCAAGCAAGCATGCCCACTCCTCCAGCAAAATGCTGTTAAGCACAGACACAGTGGAGCACAAACACACACACACACACACCTCCCGAGAGGCTACGAACGTCTGTGTGAGGGAGGCAGCCAGAGAGGAGTGAATAGATAGACAGGAGTTAAATAGCCACTCAGGCAAGAGGGAAGCAAGTGCTTTAAAACAAGGTTAAATAACACTTAGCACATCCATCAACTGCCTCTCCAAAAAAGAAAAAAAAAATAGCATGATTGCTATTCTACTTGCTAGATAGAACTTCAATAACCTCATCCATACATTCATTACGTGAACCAGACGAGCGTATATCTAGTGGCTTACCAAATCTGAAGGTTTATTTAGCAGCTGGCTATTATTCAGTCAGCTCATTATGTCGAGATGGACCCAAAATCGTACAATGGATACAAGCAACTGAGGGGCGGCATTGTTAATCGATATTGTGCTGGTGTGCCGAGCAGCCCATTTGTTGTGAAGACGGAAAAGCGGGCAAAAAGAGAGAAAGGGGCAGCCGGTACAAGAAAAGGAGGGAGAGGCAGAATCAGAAAATAACAAGAGAATGAAAGAGAGAGGGATTGAGGCAGGGACGTCCCCATTGAGTGTGCCTAATGAGGAAAAGCGTGCAGGGATCATTATCAAGAAGCCTCATTAACGAGCTATGGCTGAGGAGAGGAGCGAGGAGAGGCGAGGGGAGGGAGGGGAGGGAGGGGAGGAAAAAGAGGGGGGAAAAAAATTCAGAAAATAAATTGCTTCCAATTCAATATTCATGGATAAAGAGCTGGCTTCCTTTCACACTTATCTTTTTCCATTATGTGTAAATGCCGCCGCAGCTCAGGCAACTTCCACAGGAAACAGGCAATTAAAGTTAACTAGGCGAAGCTGGCTCCCCGCAGAACAGTACTGTCAGGTGGAACAAGCATCAACAGCACCAGCACAAACCAGCTGGCAGACTGGCCTGATAAGTCTGGCAATGATCGCCACATTACCTACTTATCCTGTGCTTTACAACAGCTTGTGTTGCCCGTCATATTTTCTGAAGTTAGATTAGGCCGCAAAAAAGCGCTTCACTAAAAAAACAGAGCTGATTGATTTCAGTACTGAGGAGGCATTGAGACACATACACATTTTTTTTAGGTTAGACATAAAAATGCTGTCAAATCTAAAATGATTTATATCCAAACACAGTCCAGTCATGCTTTGTTTTCAAAAGGCATCATCTCCCCTCACAAAGGCACAAGGTAGACAACTAGCAAGCAGTTCAAAGCACTTGATTGTTTCTCTTTATTTGCTCACATCCCTGAACACTGACCATGAAGGCTGGGTACACACTATGAGGTGGCTGCTGCTGCAGGGTCAAAGGACAGAGGAAGAAGACAATTCAGCCAGAAATTATATAAACAACAAAAAAGAACAAGAATAATGACAACTAAGGCTGCACCTAGTGATTATTCACATTATTAATTTATCTGCAGAATGTTTTCTTCATTGATGGATTGGATTTTTTTTTCCAAACAAAAAGAGCCCAAGGTGACAACTCAACATTGCTTTTTTTTGACCAATTAACAGCCCCAAACCCCCAAATATTCATTTTTTAGTTTAAGATAAAACTAAGCATTGAAGATGCTAGAGAATGAATCTGGGGCATTTTTTTTTTGTTTAAAAAAAACAATCAATCACCAAAATTGTAGATAATTTTGATTAGTGATAGTCCATGTGTTATCATCCTGAAACTTTGCCAAAACCTCAGACAACAAAAAGCAAAGTCAAACCAAGAGTCACTGTGTACACTTTATAAAAGGCCTACACACACAGACCTGGTGAAAATATAACTTTCTCTAATGGAGTAAATATGCAAACAAATTAAAACCTTTTTCACAGAGATCACTGCTGGCAGATGAGTTACATCAAAAACCAGACCGGGCAAACCAGACAGTGTAAAAGTGTCTGTTGTTTGTTCCACATTTTTGCATTTACATAAGGGTTGATGATAAGCAGCGTACCACCTGTAACTGACTTGTTAACCATTATCCAAGAACAATCTTGCTTTGTGTAGAAATCATGGAAATGAAGGAGGGAGCATGGAAATGCACCTGACACTTGTCAAATCAAACTCAATCATGTGTCAGCACTAGCCAAAGCATATGCAAAACAGAGTGTAGGACAGAGGAGGCTAGTTTGCATCTCTGTCTGAGCTTCCCACAACACTGTTCAGTACACTTGGGGTGAAAGTAACTTATTCTCCTCTGAGTTTAATATTATAAAAACCCTGTGTTAACATTTACAGAGAGCATCACAGTTTTAACTATGAGTTTACTTTGGACTGTTTGTTCTCATCTCTGACTCCACAGTTTGCATAGTCCAGATGCCACTTTCACTTCTTGTTCTATTTGTTGTGAACTCTGGGTGGATTTGATAAAAATGATGATATTGTATTTCAGACCTTTATAATGTATTTTATGATATAAAATTAAACTAGAAAATTAAGGCAATGACAAATGACTTTTCATAATCAGTTACTCAATAAGTCTACTTTGAGCAGCATCTGGTAGAGGTTATAGCCTTTGTAGTTTGAGGGACTTTTATAAAATGTACATATATGACATCACACACCGATACCCAGCACCTGCATGTGCATCTTGACTCAAATCCATTTTCTCATTTAACTGCTGTGTGAGCTGCCACGTCAGTGATGAGAATCCACAGCAGCTCCGCCTCACTCACACTGAGGGGACACTGAAACTGATCACATGTCTCTTCTTCTTCACCCAAATAATTACAGGCTGTACTTTCAGTGTCAGTATGTGTTTGTGTGTGTGGGTTCTGTCTGGATGGAGGGCAGGGTCACTTCTGTTGTGGACAGTCTCTTTAAGCTGCTTCAGGGAATAAAGAGAAGGAAATAGGAAGTAATTACCTTGAAAACTGGGGGTTGTGCTCCTGGCTCATTTACCTTAATAGATTTTTGGTATCTGCTTCTCATTAGACTTGACCCCCCACCACTGGTACTAGCTAACCACAGACTAACCTTTGCTACAGAGGGCTAATCAGAAAGGGTCAGTTATCCATTTGGGTCCAAGCTGGCTGTTAAAAAGCAGCGAGGCTTAGAGCAGTTAAATAAAACCAGATGAAATACCAAATCACTAAAAAGTACATTTGGCCAGAGTGGTTTGTGTGTGTGCGTGTGTGTGTGTGGTGTTGTGGCTGGAATTAAAAGGTCACCAACTGATTTTTGAAGTGCAGTCCTTTCCTCTATTAAAGTTCAGACTGCTACAGATGCTCTCGACTGAATTAAACATTAGAGTAATGTACTTTTCATTTAATCAAGGTTAAAAAAAAGCAATTAAAAACCTAAAAAACCTGCTTAAAAATACAGCAGCTGAAGCAGATATAATGTAGCATACACATCATGTTGTGCAGAACATGAACACAAAAGGTTATTAATCCATAAAAACAACTTTTTTTTGCAGTCTTCACATTAACAAAGAGGCTAAAATAGGCTATTTACATGGTATGACTTTAAGACTAGCTGTGTGTGAATTCTTTTAAGTGAGAATAATCAGTTTTTCCTGTTCTTCATCTTTTTCTCTGTGCTTGAATACCAACTCAATCTTTAATCTTAAATCTACTACATCTTCCAAATGTTCATACTGCTACTTTCATGCTGCTTTAATATCTGCTGCAATCACAACACTTGTCCCTACCTGACCGCTCTAATTCCTCCTGTTATTGGGTCAGAGGTAGGGCTAAGCCTGTTGACTGGAACCTTTTATCTAATTAAAGTGCAGCCAAAGTGGAATTTGAGAAACACTGTGATCTGATCTCAGCCTGATCTGTGTTACTGTATCTCTGATGTTCTGTGCCTGAGAGGAAGAAAGTCATAGCGGATCTGCTGTTAGGAACTACACCCTGTGTGCCGAACATGTCACGGTTAACCAACAGAGAAGAGAAATTACAGCTGTGAGCACCATATTGACAGCACATTGCAAACATTTTGAACTCAAATAAAAACATAATAAACCACTGGAGACAGGGGCAAGTCTGCACAGGTAAAGAGGACAAGGCACTGCTATTTTGTTTTCAGTCTGAACGCTGAAATGCCACAGATGGGAGGAGGAAAATCGTTGCAGAATAATACACTAAGCTCCTCTTATTCCATTTTCACCCATATTTTCCTTGTGATGTATTGACCTTTTCCAGGTTATCCCTCACAGGCAACACATGCATTAAAGCTGAAGTGCATAAAGGTAACATAAACTTGTAAGTGCGATGTAGCACATTTAAATAGCCTCTATATGTCTGTACTGGGAGTGCCAGTCCTCCTCTCTGCATACAGTTTTGCCCCTGGCCTCAGGTTAAATGAAGGAAGAAAAAGGGGGTATACACACAGTGAGAGGCAGATTGGGAAGTCCACGTACCCCGATGATAGCATTCAGCTCAGTCATTGTCACCTGCTTGGCTCTCTCAACAGCCTGAGCCACCTGCTGTTGATGCTGCAGGACAAAAACAAGAAGATTAGATTCCTGATGGAAAGGAATTCATAACAAAAACCTGAAAAAAGAGCATTTTATGGCCTGTGCTGATGGATTACCTACAAAATACTACAAATTGGTACTTTTGAAGAAGAGAAAAATATGTTCTATAATGCATAAAAGCTCTTTACCTCTTATTTAATGAAATAATACAAAGAGATGCTGCATCTACACTCTTGACATAACTACATAATGAGGAATCTTTAGTAATCATTATATATAAAAGAACTACTGATGTTAATGATTAATCAATGATCTATCAATTCCAATCTGCTGAGTTGATGTTTTTTTTGCAGATATATTAACTTCTCAGGTCTGATGTGATCCAAATTCTACCAATTAAAAATAAAGACAGAGAGCAGCACTCTTTAGTTATGCCAAATAATTTTATTAATTTAAATGAATATAAAACATATTATTTAAAAGAGAAGTACTGATAAAAGCATCAATTTAATTGCCTTTTGCTTAACATCTGTATTCCAACTACTCCATGAATACATGCTCTGTACTATAAAAGATGCCATGTCATACTTATAGTTCACACTGACAGGATCTGAACAGTTACTGAACATGATGGATGAATTTCTCCTCTTTCTTAAATGGTGTTAGTTGACACTCACCTCTTGTGACAAGAATGGCATGATCTGAGCCAGAATTGCATTGAGACGTTTGGCAATCTCAGTCTGTAGGAGAAGAGAGAAAATATCAGAATGATCCTTGTTCTTTATACTGCACACCACAGGCAACACTATAATTAAGCAGTTAAACTACCTATAAAACAAAAGGGGGTGCATTTGTGCTCACACACAAATGTTGCACCGTCCATCTGGATGGCCCATGTATTTCTTAACTAAATTGGGACCGCCTTAGAACAAATTTACTTCCCTCTCTCCTGCCTCCATTAGACTTGGCCCTTATTTCATTAGGAGGCTGAAATATGCTAATACCATCTGGCTGGAGAGACCATAATGAGGTCCATACTTCATAATTACAGTCCATAGAGAGAGGGGAGGGGCTCGCTTAAGCAGACAGGTTAACTCTCTGGCCCTATCTATTAGAGGCATCTTTGGTATCGACCACACAATATTAGCCGGGACAGTAAGATGATACTGACAAACATAGAGCACTTTACAGCGCTGCATTTGGACAAATGGATATGCTGCGCTGTCTGCCCACCGCACTTGAACGTCCCAAGACATTTGGCCGTAAACCCATTTCCTATTTTAAAATCTCGTCTTTCTACAGTGAGAGGTTGAGGAGGAGGATGAAGAGAATAATGGGGGGGGTGCACAAAAGCAGAATAAAGGAGCAGTGGTTGGGTGTGTTTGGGGGTGATGAATGGCGAAGTGAAACGCTCTGATTTGACACTAAGGTAATGTAGTTTGACTGAACCGGGGGAGGTGAACTAATTGATTCTGAGAGATTAGGGGGGGGGGCCCAGCAGGTGTGTGTGTGGGGGAGAGGGCCTTCCCGCCGTTTTATACGCTGCTGCATTCCACTCATTTTCTCTCTTAACCTTGTTTGACTGTGAAAGGAGGAGGAGGAGGAGAAGGAAAGTGGAGAAAAGGGGGGACAGGAGGTGCCAGTAGCCCTTTGCACAACCCTCTGTCTTTTCATTTTGGAGGAGGCGGGGAGACAGGAAAAGAGGGAAAGAAGAGGAGGGGGACAGACCTTTGCTGGCCTGTCAGGAATTATCTCACAACCCCAAGTCTGACCTTATACACACTGTGCTTTCTCTTCCTTCATCCAGCCTTCTCCCTCCCTCCACCTCCTCCAAATGCTTCTTCACACCCCTCCCTACTAATCTCCACTACTCTCCTCTGTGCCCTCTCCTTCCTTCTCTTCCTCTCTCTCATCTTCCCCTCTTCTGTTGCTGGGGCAACGCTATCTGGCACGGCTGATCGTTATGTAAATTGGGCTGGAGCCCTGACCAGAACAGCCTGTAAAATCATATTAGGCGCAGCAAAGAGGCAGGTCATTAAATTGAATTTTCAGCCTGTCGATCTGATCGGCACGGGAAATTAATGAGGGATAACTGGGAGTGGGGAGGGGGCTGTGGGGTGGGGTAAGAGGGGCTGACAGAGAGAGAAAAAGAGAGAAAGAAAGAGGGAGGGAGCTCTATGGAGACTCATAAACCATCATCATTAGCGGGGGCTGGATACAATGACACACAGTAGGATTAGAGTGTTTCAGTATCACACCACTTCTCTGGAAATGGCTGCAAGGGGAGCAACATGGGGCTTGTAGGACACAGCGGTATGCTGATACACTCAGCTATTAGAGCAACAACATTACAAACCCCTCACAACAAACCAATTCACAAAGAAAGGCATTCAGAGCAAATCACCACTCCAGAATGACCATTTGAAGCCAAAAACATTCATGGAATTCAGGTGCACTTTTTTGTTGAATTGTTTAGTGTGCAGCGCTAAAAACACACAGGTTTCTCTCAGTGGTTCATTCTGAAAGGCGAGCTGAAGCACCAGGTGCTCTGCGAGCTGAGATCATGCTGAGTTACATTCAGGGGATTTTTAGGTTAAATGTTCCCGGGCCCTTTGCTTCCTCTGAAATTTACCCCAGAGTTAAAATATTACTTTGGAGCCAGGAAATAAAACAATGGAACAGACTTCCCTTGCTACATCTATGTTTTTCTTTTTGTGGCCGAACATTCTGTTGTCATCTCTCAGCTACAATTTAAGAGAATTAGGGCAAACATGACTCACATGTCGACTCCACAAATTTACTGTAAAACCCTACAGATGAGAAGCTGTCTTTATCTGTTAGATCTTGTCTTTTCTTTTCAATTATAGTCACCCTACTTCGTCATGAGTTCACACGTTAGGGAGGGCAAATGTGCACATGGCTTATTTGCACGACTTGCTGCAATTTTGAAAAAGGAAAAATACTAATAACACATCATATCCGATGATTCGCAGCACTGTTAAATGACTCCCACTATACTTTGGAGGCACTAGTTTCCACAGTGCTTTTAGTGGCGGAGACAGGCACTGGAAAGAGTTCATTGTCACTTAAAGCCACTGAAAACAGAAGCCTTTGAGCCGGCAGAAGCTTTTCACTGCAGCTCAAGAATTACAGGTACTCAGGGTTGTCTAGTAGCACCAGAGCTTCGAGAGGCCCTCTCTCCATTGCATCCCTCTGTCAATGGTGCGTTGAAAGCCATTTGGCTGTTTGTCGCTCCAGGCATTAGCCCCCAAGTGGAGAGCAGAGTCTCTGACGAGGATTCAATTGGCGAGGAAAACAAGTGGCATATGATGGGGGGAGGAGGAAGGAGGGGGGGCAAAGATGGCTGTTTGGGAATTATCTTCTCAGCCAGAGCAGAGAAAGAAAGAGGCACTTAGAGGTATCTTGTTCATTACAAATGCATGAAGACTATTTTGCATGTGCATGTCATTCTATTTTGAGCTCATACACACCAAACTGAAGTGACATCCTTTTCTGCAGGGGAGCACATGGAAATGAGCTGTTTTCCAACAGATTACATCTGATTTCGTTGAAGGTTCAAACATCATGCTGACAATACTTTTCATGGATTTCAGTTTGAATAATGCAGTCTATATGTGCAGACGTACACAAAAAGTTGGTGTTTTTTTCTGTTTAACCACATCTACACTCGCACACAAAAACATCATCAGCTGGTTCAGTACAAACACACACACACCCAGACTAATTGTGTAACACTGCTCAACCAGCCTTTCTAGCCTGGCTATCAAAATAAAGCATCTCTCACAGCCTCCAATAACCTCGTCAACCTCCCTTGAGAGAGTGTGTGTGTTCTCGTAGTCAGTTTGTTTTGGCTTAGAGACAGGTCAGCCATCATCACCTTGGCAAACAATTCCAGGAATCCTGTATAAATTATTCATTTGCACAAGCTCTCTTTCTCCCTCCCTCTGCTCCTCATTGCACCCTCTTCTTCCATCCAGGAAACGGACACAACTCTCCTTGATGAGGCACTTTCTCAGTTTCCGTCGTCCACTTAACAAGTGAGGAAGAGGATACATACAACAGATATCCAAAATGGCTACCTGACGTGCAACAAAAGTAGGCAGCCAGATGTAACAGCATGGTAAGGGAGCTGTTGATGGATAATTCTAGAGACGAGATTTTACCGTGCATGTTCCTTTTGCTTTTAATCTACCAAAGACTGAACAGATATCAAAGTATGGGAAGGCATACAAGAGATAAACACAGAGCACAACAGAGAACAGAGGCAGTGAAAAACAAAGCAACCCCCACCACACCACAAAGTCAGCAGGGCATGTTGCTGAGGCAGCCTAATGAGCTGCGCTAATTAAAATCACTTATTGACAGCAAGCGAGGGTGATTACCTCCACCCTGCACTCTTTGCCATCATAAGAGACACTGTCAAAACAAATTACCCCCCGGCAGCCACACACATCCCTTTGCTAGCAACCATCCAGCTCAGCATCAGTGTAAGAGAAGTTGTGTCTACTTAACTTGAATCACATTGTGTTTGTGTTCATGTGAATATGTAAAGATACAACTGATCTAACCATGTAAGGCATGTGAGGACTTATTCATATGCACACAAGAGTGTGTTCTTGACCATTCCACTGCTACTAGTCAATCCAGCTTTGGAGCGATAATTACACAAAGTGAGTTTATCACGTCTTTTCTCACAATGCAATAAATCTCCAACGCGAACAAAGCAATATGCATCCTACAATCCAGCCCCCGATCCCCTCCTCACAATAACAGGGACTGCTAAGGGCTGTCTGTTTACCTCTCGCTGATGTCATCACAAACACTCGTTCACCAGGGACTGTGGAGAGGGGGGCGAGAGGAATGGAGGTGGCAGGAATCATGCATTATTCAGAGTGCTCCGTCGACTCCGCTGGGCTTATTGATAAACAAAGGAGATGCACAGCAGAGGGCCAGTCGATTAACCCATTTACCCTGAAGTCTCTCACTCCTTTGCTGTTTCCACTCCCCCACCCCCCGCACCCCCCCGTTTTGTCCACTGCCACCATCATCCACCCACAACAACCAGCTCCACCCCCACCCTGCATCCCTTCGATCTCCTTGTCGGTGATAAGTGCCTGACAGAAAACGCTCAAGAACGAAGAGAGGAAGGGGAGGGGGAGGAGGGGCAAGCTCCTTGATAAACAGAAAACACCTAGTTAGCACACACAGCGTCAGCACACACACCACGTGGCCACAAAAAACGTCTACAACTGATGAATTGTGCAGTGTGCTGCTGTTCCAACTGGGCTACCCTCCCACTGATGCCATTAACCTTCTGGATCTGAGGGCCATGAAGTCTCCTCCCCACCTCTCTCTCTGACTCTCTTTCTCTCTCTCTGACAGACTCCCACTCTCATACATCATATCACACGGCTAATGACACAAGGGCCATCATTCACATCACATCGTTGAGGTGGTAGGGCAGACAGAGGAGGGGGAAGCAATGAAAAGACATAAGGGCACAAGGAGGAGGTGGAAAAGGAGATCTGAGGAGGCAAAGGTGACTGTGGGAAACAGAAGGCAAGACAGAATCTGAGAAAATGGAAATGTAAGTGAGAGAAGATAAAAGAGGGGCATCATGAGATCATGTTAGTCTTTTTTTCCCTCTTGTTAAGTGAGCTGAATAAAAGATTATGCTGATTTCTGTTAATACAAAAGAAGATGTGGGTTTCACACGGCTGACTAAAAGGCCTCAGGTCAAATCTTTAGCTAAACACAGTGTTTTTTCAGTGTTCTTTACAGGGGTAATCTTCATTTTACAGGGGAGTGATGTCTTGCATTTAGGACTATGGCGTCTTCATTCAGCATGTGATCAGCAGATGTCTTATCTTAACTACACCCAAAGTTAAGCAGCCAATTTTAGCCAACCAGACAGCATGCACAGGTCTCATCCTGTAGATGATGCTAAGCACTTCAGATGAAATACTCAAAGAGCCCACCTCCAGACATCTAACAAGTATTAAAGAAGCTACATGCTTTTATGTGATGTTGTATTTTTGATTAATTATGTTTTTATTGATCTGCAAACCTTTGGCTGCGACTTACAACTATCGTCATCGTAGGATGAATCTTTTATAACAAAGTCATTGAAGAAAGCACTTTTTTTTTCATCCAGAGGAATATCAGTGCTCAGCTGACATGTAGTACTGCTGGAGCTATAAAGCTTTTAGTGTCTTGCTCGGGGACAATTCAGCAGGGTGCGTTCTTGGTAGTGCACGGGCTTTCGTTTTTCTAAGTGTTCCTGGGAAGGCATGGTTTCCACAAACGCTAGAATAACCTGCCTCAAAAAATGTCAAAATGACTGGCAAAAGATCGACTGGAAGCAAATCAGCAAGAAGACTGATGTGAATCACTGCCACTATTTCTAATTCTAAGATCTTAACCCCCCTTCACCTTCCTTCATGCTTCTCGTCTACTGAATTGGCTCCTTGGGTGGTGTGGAGAGGACTGCAGATATTTTTGCCCTATTCATCTGTAGAAGTCTTTCCACTGCAGCATGATGCCCAGTGCTGGGTGGCAGCTGAACTAATGAGCTTTTAGCCCGGCTGGCACTGGGGAGGCAGACACACAGACACAGAATAGCGCTGGCATATGTCAGGCACAGGCACACACATGCACATGTGTGCGTGTGCATGCTCACACACACTCATGCGCACATTCAGAAGGACAAACCAGACAAAAACACATCCTCTCAGACTGTCTGCCAAATACTTCACTTTAATCTTATCAAACCATCCCCATCAGGCAGCGTGCCCTTCGTGTTGTTTAGCCTGTCAGCATTTTCACCACAGGAAGCCAGTATGTGTATGCCTCCTAAAGCCAGTATAAGGGTAGGAACTAAGGTCAGGTATGTGTGTGTTTATGTTCCTCAATCACTGGGGGAAAAAACAATAGTGTTTTGGCTGTGCACAGACTATTGCTGATATGGCTACATACCTGTTTGTGCATCTCAATGTTGAGCCCATAGGACATCTCATAGTACTGTAAAGTAGAGGAGAAAACATTATTACCAAACAAGGTTACCCAAAACATTTGCTTCCAAGACTTTTCAGTGATGCATTTTTATTTGTATCCTGATTCACACAAGTAGAGAGAAAAAAAACAGATCCCAGATGAAGTATGTTTCATTTATGATATACTGAGCGTGTCTCATCATTCATTCATTTTTTTTAATTCTGTACAAGAAAATTGAGATTGTAAGTTGCTTCTGACAGAAAACATAGAACGTATTTTTGCTGCAAAAAAAAGAAGATAGTTGACTGGTGTGACATTTTTTCTGGCACTCTAAAACATTCAAACACAGAAAAAAAAACAAGTTTAATACTTGTTGCAGGGATGAGCCATCTAAAAACAAACTGACATTTACCAAAGAGTTTGACACTTTCATGTTTTTATGCAACCACAGCCGATAGACTGGCTACTGTTCTCATTTAGCTCTACTGGGCACTGCCAGTCTTTGAGCTAAAAACACAGGCTGTGGCTTCAAAAACCCAGAAGAAAGCCAATACTATTATTGAAAACAACATTATCAGCTGATGGCTGCCAAAAGCTTGTGAGCCCACCAACAGATACAAACTAAAGCCTAGTAGTTTGTCTGTCTTGTTTATCAAACACACAGCAAACAGCTTCCATTTATTATAGCTACTCCCACTACCTTCTGGTTCCTCACAGGGAAAATAATATTTAACAAACGTACTGCTGCGTTTAGTTGAAGTCATTCCTTTCATGTACAAACAAGATAAGCGTGCACATACACACAATCTAAGAGAGAGGTCTCAGTTACATCACTTGTCAGATAAAGAGTGTTCTTATTCCATGCACACAATGCAGCTTTTCCTGTATTGGAAAGAACTTTTATGCTGGGTTGCCTTTACCGAGGCAGATTTCTTTGTCTCTTTTCAATAAACAAGAAGCTCTGAACTAAATGTAACCCATTTAAAATTGCAGCAATGGAGCAATTTTAAAATGTAGGCCCTTAAAGCTCTTTGATAAACATCAAGCAACCATCTTAAATCTCGATTAAGGTTTCCTGAAAGTCTGAGCAATCTGCATATTGTTGCTCATTATTTATTAATTTATTAAATATTTTTTGCCCAACTATCAATGTAAAGAGATGATAAAACACCACATCAAGTTGTTGTATTTTAAAAGTCTGGTGCTTTATCATTGATTTTACGCAAGTTTTTGTGTTGTACATGCAGAGTTCTGTCTGATACAATACAAAAACAAATGTCTTTTTACTGCACCTCATATCCATATGAATTTTATTAATCAAAGTTAAAAAAAAAAGTATTGTTATATGTGATATTAATTTTCATGACAATGCCTGGACTTAAGAAATAGTCATTTTTACAGTTTGAGGAAAAACACCGTCTCCCTACATATGAGAAACTCTGGGTGTGTCAGAAGTGTCTAAATGACCCCTGGGTGAGAGGGAAAATAAAATTCAGGAGGAAACCCTCTGATTCATGCACAAAGCCAGCAGACCAGTCATTAACCCCCAGTGGGTCATGTTGGGTGTGCAGGGGAGGGGTGGTGGAGGGTCATAAAGAGGACCACAGAGCAATAGAGGGGGGTCGTCACACCCCACAATCAATAGTTGGACATTTGACCCTTGCTAGAGTTTCAGCTACCCCTCCACGTACCCCCACCCTGCACTCTCCTATCCAATGAAAACACAGGCGAGAGTCAACAACACCAAGTGGGGACAAATGCTAACATGGCCTTTGCAAAACACTAAGGCTGCACCACCTGTGACTGTTCACCTGAGGCTAAAGGGAGGATATGGCAGTAAATCACATTCACAGCTTTACGATGACTGCTCTTACCATGACGTAATGACGCTGCATCTCTGTCTTTTCATTGGCCAGTTTATCGTACTCCACCTTAAGACTTTATGAAAGGAAAAGAGATATAAAATGCTGCTTTATGGTATGTTTGATACATATCACATACAACAAATAAAGCAAATTCTCGACATGGGTATACTATGAAAACTAAAAATTTCACAACAGGTATCTATAAATATATATTTATATATGTGTGTAACAACAGTGTAAGGCTGTGTAGTGAAGCTAAAAAAAAGGAACAAAACAGAACACGCTTCCTCTTCCTATTCTTTCCAGGAAGCCAATGATGTTTACCTACTGTAAACAGAATTAGCTGTAGGCATTACCTGTGGTACTGGGCCTGCAGGAACTGAAATTCATCTTTGATCCTGTCGCAGGACTCTGCTACAGTGAACTTAAAGCCAGGCTGCCCTGGCTGGTGAGGTGCCTGAAAAGATCAAGATTGGAGATACCGCAGGTGTAAATACACCATCATAGCTCAGATAATAATCTCATCTCTCCCTTGCCACCTTCTCTGCTTCTTTCTCAGTAAACTTTTTTTTTTCTCTTTTTGGTTTGTCCTCCCATTTCCCCTGAGCTCTGACTGGTGGAGGAAATAGCTTTCACTCAACAACATGTGTAATGACAGAGGCGGTTCACTTCATCTGTCCTCAAAGTAATGTTACATGGTAGGCAGAGGATGATGAGGGAGGTATAAAAATTATACAGAAAGTTGTGGGATTTCAGTGTGCGCTGCTCAAAAAGCACAATTAAGCTTTTAGCACTGTTAAAATGCAACTATAACAAAGTGCACTGAGAAATTAAGACAGTTTACAGAAGGAGGTGATCTACTTTCCTGAGTTCAACCAAAGGCTCTGATATTGCTGCCAATAAACACGAACTCCCAGTTTCTCTCCTGCCAGAGTGAAGTGCCTCAGCAGCACCGATGCAGACCATAAATAGTAAGGTGTGGATCAGCAGCCCCACTCTGACGAGCTAATTAGGATACTTTCAAGGATGGTGCATTTGCATTAATTTACAAATAGTGACAAAGACAAATTCTTACCGGATGCCGGCCTTGTGGATACATGTCGCGTCCTTTACACAGGAGAATTCGGTGTTTTCTCTCTTTCCGTAATCCCAGTGAAGGTGCGGTAAATCACCGCCACCCCCTCCCCCGTATACGCAGGATGGCGGCGAACAAAGCCCTATTCTCGGCTGCGAGGCGCACACTCAGACCCCGACCACTGGCTGTATCACCTCGTCGGCCTTTTCTTTGTACCTAAACAAACAGAAAAAAGCACAACTAAGAAGCTGAATCACTTTCAGCAGGAAACGACCGTAGCACCTTGATTGTAAATCGACAGGAGTCAAAGCTTTATGAACTTAACCGGACTGGTTTACTATTTGCTCCACAACAAAACAAGATTTTTTTCATCATCACTGTGGCATCATGGTTTTACCCTTAATCAAAAAATTTTTTGTAGTTAATTTTAATCTCCCGCCTCAATTTGCATTACAAGGGAAAACAAGTGCTAGCAAAATGTTGAATCCAATGTATCAAAAACATCCCAAAGTTGATACTTTTTGCGCCACACACTCAACGATATGATGGTTTATTTTCTCATAAATCTAATGAGTTGTCTTCCAAAAGGGGAAAAGGAGCACAAAACGGATTGTTTAGGTAGTCCGGGAAGATCAAGAAAACAAGGAGCTGCTGCTTTCAAAGTCGGCTGCCATAAAGCCACACCACCACCACCACCACCACCACCCGTCTTGTTAGCGGCTCTCTTCATGTCGCCCTTTTTACCTTTGTCTGGACTGATTCCTTCCCTCTCCGCTGCACAGGTAAAAATTAGTATCCAATCACAAAGCTTAATATCCTTGACTTGTAACCGACACGACAAAACGATAAGGGCAGAAAATGTCCGTCGCCGTTTCTGTTTTTCATACACTTCTTCTTTGCCCCTTGAGAGTCCTTTAAAACCCTCGGTGATCCCGAGGCGGAGAGCGTCTCTCCGTCCGGTCGGACGCTGGAAACCCCTCGATTGGGACGAGTTGTTGACCGCAGACAACTTCAAAGAAAGCGTATATTAGATCCAGTAGCAGTACGCGAATCTTCCAGTAAGTCCAAATATTATTTCTTGGCGAACAACTGGATTATTTTTTTTCTAAAAATGTCGGCCGTTGTGAAATATACCACTAGCTTGCTGTCGGGTATACCCAGTTCCTCCGCCGCTCGCTGTACCACACACAGACTGTGCACTGACACGAGGACCCGACTGCCGAGAGAGGGCTGCGCGCTAACCAATTGGGTTCAGCGATTGAGTTTAGCAACGCCGACCAATCGCGGCTCAGTATCCCCACGTGGGGTGTTCACAGCACCTGCGTTCGGATTGGGCCCCGAAATGTGACCTCACATGTTCGCCATTTTGGATTTGAAGTGACATTCAGTGCGTTGAACAGCTTGTTCAAAACAAAGGCAATAATTTATATATCCGTGCATTGCATCCGGCGGTTTAGTGTTTAAGATTATGAGTATATACCTGCGAGTATAATCATTAAAAGCTAGGCCGATTCAAACAGACTTTGCCGGTGTAAACAGGAAAATAATATCACAAGCCAAAGACAGATTTTTATCATTGTCATGAAAACATAAGCCTGTAAATGTGGTGTGTGCGTAATATGTGACCAATTATAAGTGCTGTAAGCAAGTCTGGCCCTGTTTTAAGTTTGAAACAGGAAGATCACACTTTATGCGCTCAATTCAAGGAGAGGTGGAGATGCCAAGAAAAAGAAATAAGTCCTGTTACTATGCCAAGAAAAACAGGAGCTCATAGAAATTCATTCAAGGCCCGAAGTGCACAGAAGATGTGAATACCGCTTAATCTACAGCAGAGTGTCCTTTGAGTGACTTGAATTGATCGACCTATTTCTAACGAGACCTCAAGCATCTACAAGCCTTCCTATCAGCAGCACTAGGTAGGCTACAACACGTCTACGCGTGAGGATACCAGCCTATCAAGTGTTGTTCACTATGCTCAGCCCCACGTGGGTCCTCTTCCCCTGTCTTCACTGTTGTTATCCAATGGTGTCTCAGCTGTCTTACTGCGCGGCTTACAATTGGCTTAGCGCTGGAAAAGCTGTCAGTCAGGAACCAGAGTTGTCAATTAAACCCACGTTGGGTACGGCGCTGACAAATGCCTGTGCTACTCTCCCTCCTGCCTGCGAATAGTGCCTGGAATGGCTGCTTAATTAGCTTCGAATGGCTTTTCCTTTCAGCTCAAACAATCTGTCACTACCATGTGGTAAAAAGAGCCTTGCATAAAACAAAAGCAGGGAAAAAAAGCCAGTAGAGGCTAAATATCAGTTTGATTCCCCCCCTCTTCAACCCCTCCTCCATGAAAACATTTGCTGCAAAACAAAGCTTTTACCTCATTCAAACATTGGCTTGTTTCACTCATCTGTTTCTGCGCTCATTTTCTTCAGAAATTGTATTTATTTGTTTACCCAGATGTCCATTTTGTCCCTTCACATTTAAAGTTAAGGATGCTGTTTGCGTACTCCCTAAAACAAGCAGTTTTGGTTATTTGACATTTATCCTATATTTTTTTATTAGAGTGTTTTAAAATGTTGACAAGATTGATTTAAACATGTCAAAATAAGGGATTATTAGTGTTCCGTTTTGTTTTGGTTTTTTTAAGTTAAAATATATGTATCCCTACTTAATGATGATTCTCAGGTGAAATGCATCTCGGCTGATTGGTCTCATATACTATAAAAGGGAAATAAACTTCAACTGAAGTCTGAATAATTCTTGAATAAATATTGACGGGGAAAAAAACTTGAGCATCTACTGATCAGATATTAGAACATGTAAATTATTTGTGAAAATTACTTTGCAGTGGTTGCACAATGAATAAAGCAGTCAGTTCCTTCCCAAAAAATGCAACTCAGTGTTATTTAAGTCTTTATTTCTGTTTATGTTCTGAACACAAGGATCATTTTTCATTATGTTTAAAATGCAGATATAATTCGGGCACTTTTTTTTTTTTTTTACATAGACCTAAACTCAATTATATTTTTCTTACGGCATAAAAAAACTGCCCAAAAGTCAAGAACTGTATCAAATTTTGAGCATAACTGTAGCTAGCATGCTGCGAGCTTTAGCTGTTGCTTAGCAACAAATGTATCCCTCCTGCAGATGCTCTGACATGAATTGGGATAATAATTCATGCACTGAGGGCATGTCAGTTAGCCACACACTCACTGGGAGAGTTTAAGGAAGGCTTTTCATATAAAACTTCCCTAATGATAAATTATCTTTGTAGCCCTTGTTGTAATCATAGAAGTTAGAGAAAGAACAGACTGGAAATAGGATGAGCACCATAAAATTTTTGCACTTTTTAAAATTCAAGCTTCCTGTGGACCTTTCTGCTTATAGCACGCCCTGATTTGCACTGACCAATGAAACAGTGTTGTGGATGATGACAAAATGGTTCTCAGCACATACATTTGCCATTAGAGAATAACTGCTACCATTGTTATTTGAAAAACCAATGCGTAGTTTCACACTTTCCATTACGCTGTAGCATTTGTATAATTTTTAATTAGAGTGAACATTTTAGGGTTAAGATTTCACTATCATTCAAGTTAATTTAAAATTCCAACTTTTTCTCTTGAAAATGAATTATTGTCAGTTATTCAATCCACCTTAACTGCAACCACTAACATGCTATGTTGTTGTTGTCAGACATTACACAGGTTAAGTATTAACCAGTGTAAATGCCAGATACAGACTTTACAAATGAGAGTAGTACGGCTTTAAAATTTTTGCACAAAGATTTGAAATTAAGTTACTTACATAATCCAAGCTGTGATATGGAGATATATTACAATCTTTAATATGCTTGTATTTTAATGAGAGGTATGAGAATTTAATTAAAAACATATGGAAAATTCTAATTATTAACTAATCTTTCTGTGAAGGAAAAAAGTATTCAGTAAAAAATAATTTCCTCTTTGCTGCCTCGTTGTGTGACCTCTGACCTTGTACACCTATACTTGCAGTCTGCATGAGTCTTGGCTGCATGTGTGAGAAAAACAGACCAAGACAAAAACAGATACATAAAATCAGTTTTCAGGAGCAATTTAGCTTCTAACAATTTGCCAAAAAAACATTTTTAACCAAGATCATGGGGTGTTTCTTCAAAGTATTGTAACAGCAGACAGTGTTAGAAATGATCATGATCATGACTCCTAGACAATTAAAAGAGCATCTTAAGAACCTTCTGAACTCACAGAAGAAAATAAATACTAAATTTTTCATTTTAATTGTTTATGGAAAACAATGTTCTTTATTAGAGCAACCACAAAAAAAAACTTGAATTTTGTGTTGATTTTGGTGGCCCCTGTGGTCAAAAGCAGTATGAGCACCACCGCCTCTTTTAAAGCTCTTGATCTGACTAGCGTGTGCATTTGTTTTGGAGGTAAATTTAAAAAATAGCAACTTTATTTAATTGCCTTTTTTTCTCTTTAAACACAGCTGTTTGCAGGATTCAAAGTGATGAGGCACGCATCTACTTGTGGCTACATAAGATAAATAACTCTAAATGGACAGCAGTGAAACAAAGTAAACTCTGTTTTAGTAGCTTTCATACACCAAGGAAATATAACCCTGCAGCAACAGATAAAATGGCTCAGTAACAGTAATTTTGTAGAGAAAGGTTAAGTTAAGAACCTTCTCCACACTACGCATCTATCAAAGGGGAGGGGGTTAATTCAGGTTTTATTTCTGAATCTTGTCTAATCTCTCCATATGTTTAATGGCGACCATGGTTGACTGCTGTATTCTCCCATAAGCTATTAGAATACATTGGAGTTTTTTTGCTTTTGTTTTTTTCAGTTATTCTTCAGCCCCAGTTTCAGCCATTACCACAAAATGTAAAATTATAAAGAAAATATTTTTTTTTTACTAAATTCTCCTCTGGCTTTGTTTAACTGGCTAACTTCAAACTTTGCCTGGATAATGTAAACAAAAGCTCCTCAGGTCTACATGCCATTTATTGTTTCGTCTGACATTGTGGTTAATCAGACCAAGAGACATGCAATAGAAAATAATGATATTGATACAGCCAATCTTGTTGCTGATGTTCCTGTTTGCTTATGTAGATCATACAAAGGCAACAATATTAAATGTAGAATGTTTATGTTTACCAGCTAAAAAGATCCTTGTAGTGTGTTAGGGTGTTATTTTATGTAATATGAATGATTATGCTTTAAACTGGAAAATAAGAAAATTAAACTAGACAGCAGATGCAACTCAATAAAGAAATTACTGTGAATCATTATAATTCGTAAACAATTGTTGCATTCATTTGACAATTTGTTTCATTAGCACTGTTGATCTTATAGTTTGTCATCACTGTCTTCCTCTTCCCCTTCTTAATTTATCTCTTCTGTCGGAGATGCCACTTTCCAGATGGTATATTTTCATATTCTGTATATTCTCTATTTAAATAACCAAGTGTTTGTCACACACAGTAATTCTTATACAGAAATGTTGACAGAATGACACGACACAATGTGCCTATTCATGAAACGTATAGGAACCATCAGTCTTTTTTTAGCTTTAATATGAGTTGAAGCGAATCGCTTGCCTCGAGCAGCAGTTACATCAAAGTTTACTTTCTTAAACTTGCTTCCGTTCAGTCATATGAATCATAAAATGCAGCAAGCTGAAAGCTTCAGACTGTTGACTGCTTTTCCAAGTATAGAACATTTCTTTGTGTTGTTAACAACACTCACACTTTGCGATGGATGTATTTTTAATAAAAAAGCATAATTTACAGACAGTTAAATATGCAAAGTTACACTAAAGTGTTTTCAGCATCACCCTCAACACCATGAGCAGCTGACTTTAAGAAGCTCTTAACATTTGTGTGCACTCGCTCTGACACTGTTTTGGGAAATGAGGATAGATATTTAAGGGCATTCACACATTGTGTGTATTTCCACTGGTTGCTCCCGTTTCCTTCCAATTCTAAAGACATTTAAAACAGGTGAATTAGAGACTAAATTGCTTATAAGAATGAACATTAAGGTGTCTCTACCTGAACACGACAACCTGCTTTATACAGACTGTATTCTTGTATAAATTATAGCAACAATCATGTAATGAATGATTTTGGCTAAAAAACTAAATACATCACAGTTTTTTGTCTGTTTTGCCTGACTAAGTAGCCAAAAAGAGTGCAATGCTATAAACCTCTTCCTCTACCTCAAATATGGGAAGTTGCCAAGTGTAAAGAGGGAGCAAATTACAAAGTATTTTACGAACACTTGTAAGTCACTTGCCAAGGCACTATTTCAACCTACTCATTTTCATGTCGCTACACTTACAAATAACACTGAGATGGTTTTTGGAAAGTTTGCTTCGTGTTTAGAAACTACGTAGTTCTTTGAGTAGCTTTTATTGCCATACTTAACTGGTACAGGTTTCACTCAGACTTACATCTTTTATCTAGTCTGAAAATGGCTCAAATCCGCCACACATCAGTTCAGTTTTAAAAAGATCTTAAAGGGACTAACAGATGGTTTGATCCAGTTCAAACAGGTCTGCAGATCATAAAAACACAATGACCCAAATTAACCTTTGTAGACAGTTATCTTATCAATATCATCTTGTTTTCATCATGTCTCAAGCAAGCCTGCTGTTGGTTTATGCAGAATTGTTGGTGAACTGCTCTGATGTTTGTAAGTTAGCTCTGCGCTGAGGATCCTGGGATTATGTGTAGGTCCAGTGTAAGGATGTGGGTTATCTGGGGACTGGCAAACATAGCAGTGGTCTCCACAGGCCCGCGACTCTGATTCAAGAACCACATACAAACAGAAATTATCATACAGCTTCATCTCACACATTGAAAGCTGTGGGTATGTCACACACACTCGCACACAAACACTCACACACACAGATCCACTTTTCATCCCACTCAATAGAGTCGCCTAGATTAGGCAGCAACAAAGGAGTGGGCTTCACCTCTGGGATAAGGGGGGGTTAGTCCACCCTTGTAGACCTCTGCACTGTTTATTTGCACTGGAAACCCAGACGCTGTGAAACTCCCACTCTGAGGCACTACACAAATATTGGGGCTATTTGCAGAGGTGGTTTTAATTCTTTACAGAGCAATGATTGGCTCTCTCCACTCCCATCGCTGTAAGAGCTTGACCAATGGATTCCTTCAGCCTCCTTTGCACCCCCACCCCCCCACTCCCACCACACACACACACCAGCCCCAAAATAAATATAACTTATGTATATTTTCAATGGCTTTAGTGGCCACTGAAGACTCAAATCCGATTTATTCTGCTTATGGTATCACATTCTCTGCTCAAACAAACCCTCAGTACCAAAACCACAGCTTCTAGAGCAAACCAACGCTGGTTCCTGTTTCTCCTGTATACAAGGATCCTGATACTTCCTGAGTGGAGAAACCATGTTCAGTCGCCTTTTGGAGGCCTGCAGTGTGAAAACAAGGAGGGGCCGTGCGAAGCAATAAAGCTGTTCTCGAGATTTTTGGTGGGGTATGTGAGAAGGATATAAATGAAGAGGGATAACGTACTGCTTAAAACATTGATTAGTGCTTTTCTTCGTGTGTAAACAGTCTCACCTTTGTGAAGTTGTTTGATTATCAGAATCCATCAGTTCATCACTTCATCCATTCAACTGTCTGCTCTTTCAACCATCCCAGTCACTTTTCCTTAGAGGAGTGCAAAATGGAGCCTAGTGGTCTGTTTGATGGGATGGTCGCAGCGGTATTGTGAAGCACCCACAGACTAGGGATTATTGACGTGCTTTCACAGGCGAGTTCAGGCCATGAAAGGAGACATTCCTCTTCACAATGGACTCAGTGTGTGTCGCGGGGGCTGCAGACATGAATAGAGCCCCTAAGTGTATCACTCTGACTCGTCAGCCTGTAATCAATGCAAACAAGATGAAAGGATCTTATCAAAAGAGACAAACACAGGCATAAGCAGTGTCCGAACAAAAACGGAAAGGTCTTTCTATTTGTTGCACTTGTTTGTCCTTTTGGCTGGTGTATACAGTTAGTGTAGAGTGTTAGTGGTGTTAGTGGTTACAGTTAACCATAGTGTGTGTGCATATACCGGCTGACACACAAGGTCTTTGGTCATTTCTCTGGCGTTATCATCCATGTCTACAAAAAGTACTATTTTTATAGAAGGGGTTCCTAACAGGCATGATAAACCAAACAGGATGTAGAGGAATCTCTAAAACATCCTAATCTGATCATTTGCTGTAATTCAAAGAGGACCCCATCCTCTGCAAAGAAAACTTGTGACTAGTAAGCTGGGGAGTTTTTTATGGTAAATGAGTAAAATAAAACAGAGAGAAAAACAGGAGGCTCCTCAAAACATCTTGACAAATTTGACTTTTGATTTATCATTGAAGAAACTTGGAGATATTAGTACTCCGAGCTGAAAGATCAACTCTTTTCAGCTGATATGTTATTGAAAAGGTGTTCAGTTTTAATTCTCGGACATATTTTATACAGCAGTAACCACTTATAACTGGTATACCAAAGAAAAACATGACTGTTTAGAGTTTAAAGATAGTTAAAATGTTACAATAGCTTTAATTAAAAAAAAAAAAAGCCCATCGTTGACCGTTGGAATCTGAATCATTTGTTTGGTTTCTCTGTAAAATCAGCTTACTCTTTAAATGCAGCTTAGTTGTAGTATTATTGTATTCCATGAACCTTTTGCCCTGGAATACAATCGTAAGCACTCATGAGTGTTTGTTGTACACACACTGTCAATTTTAAACGAGTTCACAGTTGTTGATACCAATTTTTTTTTTTTTTTTCAGACTGCTCTGCTGAGCATTAGTGAATTCAGAATGGCTCTGCCTCTGGTGCTGCCTGTGATTAATAAGCTTATTTAGTCAGCACTCACTGTGACCAGGTCGACAGGCCAGCCCAGTGTAAAGCTCTTTAGTGGGTTGGTGTTATTTTTTGTGATTACCATCCAAGTGGCTGCTGTAAGCATCAGGTCAGCAAAGTGACCTTGTCCTGTCTTTCAGCTGGAGAGTGAAAGGGAACCTAGTGATGATGGTGAGGCCCACTTTGCCTTCACCAAGCAAATGATAACTGCAGGGAGGTGCCAAGTACCCCTTTAACTACTGCAACTGCAACCAGTGAAAAAACAGAAAGTGCCTGGTCCAACAAACCTGAAATTACATGAAGTGCTACATTTATGTACCACACCTGAGCTGCTAGCCGCTGAGGGGACAAAGGGCACGACAGCGACTCCAGAGGCCAGGTCTGCAATCTGAGTCCTCTCCGTGCTCTCTGTGATTAGGCTAGGTATAGCACTTTGTTTAAGGTTAATGGTCTAGGTCTCTTAATCTACTTTTCACTTAAGATGTCTGACACCAGAAAAATGTTTTGTCTAATCATCCTAGAAAATCAAAGCACAGAAGCTGCGGATCTGTAAACTGGAAATTAATCATTATTGGCAGAGGTCAACTGCTTGCCTGCTTGTTTAAATTTCTATTAAAGAAGAAGGGGAAAAGGGATCTACAAGTATTTGAGAGCAGTCTGACATCTTGGTGACATTTTAAATGTCTTAATATGCTTTTTTCATCAGTCACTCAGCAGGCTACCAGAGCAAAATATGGTTTCCAAGGGAACAAGCCCCTACATGCAGTGCCTCAGGACTGGAGGCAAGATGAGGTGTTTGCACTCATGTATACTTCAGAGGGGACTGTGTAGCATTTATGCATGTTTACTGAGAGTATGCCATAGGGTGCACGGCCTTGTGTGCTGTTTTTCATGCGTATGAACCCACTCGGCCTTGTAAGATAAAAGGAATGAGGTAAATCACCTGGGAGATTGCAGCCAGGCCATCGATTTCATGGGTCATCAGATAATACTTGGGCTTGCTGAGCACATGCCCTTCAGCACTAGGTGAAGGCTATCATTTAGCCAGATCAATAGCTCTAATTATCCTGCTCCACCCAACGCAATAAATTCAGAACCTATTACATTGTCTTCAAGGAACTGGAATGTGGAAGTACAGTATTGCTGATATAATCACACCAATGTTACAGTAAAGCAACTAAATTTTTAATCAAGCATAGATTCACATTTAGACTTCATGGCTTGAAGGAAGCAACACAAACATGGAAGGGTGTTTCTGAAGCCTTACCAAGCAAAGTGCAGTGTGGTTTTTAAGATCTTGCGTGGGTTACAACTTGGAACAGAGAAGTAACTATCAGATAAAAACACTGCTCATGAAAATGCAAACTTTCAGTTGCAAATATGGTTTTTGTTTTCTGAGAGACTTCACCGGTTTTGAAAAAAACATGCTTATGAGTGCTGAGCAAATGGATGTCTTGAACTTTACGATAGAGTTTTACCTACACGCACGGTCTACTTTGATTACCTCTCAGTAGCACTTGTACTTGATGTGTCATTAACTCACACACTACACATACAGGCAAACAGCCTCTCGTGTTAATATCTTCAAGCTGTCCACTTAAAAGAAATGCTGTTGTCAGTGTTATGCCCTCCCTCCCTCTGTCCCTCACCTCCAGCATGCTGAGTGCTGCCATCCTGCTATCAGGTTTCTCCACACTTATAGCTCCACTTATCATTGAGGCTGGCTCGCTGCCCACTGCCCATCACTTTCTGACTGTCAGTTTCTCTCTCGCTCAGTCTGAGGAAGCAGCTCTGTCGCTCACATGGTGGTAACTTTATTGCTATGATCAATATTCAATATGCAACATGACAAAAATAGTATCATACGATTTTTTTATTAATTGATGTTGATAATTGTCCAAATATAAAAAAAGTTATTATATTGTTGTGCTGAAAGTCCCTTTAGGCCTAAAATTGAATAAATTATGTACAATTGTCAGCATTAGGCAAAGCAAACATTAATATATGGTTTGCGGGTTGCTTCCTTGAAATCCTTGCTACTTGCCCCCCAGTGAATAAGGTTCAAGACTCTGTGTCTCACTTTGCATTCTTGATTAGGTGACCATGATACAGGAGATGAACTTAGTGATATTACCCATCTTTGTTGGCACAAGATTGCGATTTAGTTAACAGTTATACATCACCAGATGGTTCAGTATCAGACTTGGAAGTAGTCTTGTCCGTTTGGGACTGTCTCATTTCACTGCTTGGCCAAACAGGGCTCTGAGTAGTGTTCAGTTGTGCATCAGTGCTGGAGAAGATGGAGGATACAGTTTAATTGTGTGTTGCTTAAGTGGTTAGTAGAGCATCAATCCCTTTTTCAAATGTGCAAAAAGCAGAGGCAATTAGTTCAACACGCTTAACTGTTTTTGATGTCAGCACAGTCTCATCTATACTCGTGCCGCTTTCTATGCATTGTGTTTGAAAATTTATAGCTATTACCAAGTCAGCAGGTTCCTTTCATCTGTGGCTTTACTATCTACATTCTCTAAATTTATTTACATTGTGAATATGTAAGGGGAGATTGATAAGTTCCTGGCTCTGGGTAGGAGTAAATTTTAGAAAACCTAGCACATTTATTTTTGAATGTGGTTGCTACATGCATTCACAGCCCAGCTGTTGTAGAGCATATGGACCCCTCCTTTGTGGAAGTTGGTGACTTGGACCTTCAGAAAGTGATCCAAGCAAAGATGACATCATCATTGCTGTCAAAATAGCACCACTGAGCTCCATCCTCATTCTAGGGAAAGAGGTAGTCGTCCAAGAGTGCCAATCAGGTGAACAGGGTGGGTGTTGGATGAGTTCAAATCCACATTCCTGGATGGCAGCCATCCCCAACTATAGACTTTTGGCCTGGAGGGTTGTCCTGGTGGAAGAGCACTCCCCTTGTCAGCCTCCTGGTCTGAATCTTTTTTATTTTCTCCTGTCGCTCTCTCAACAATCAGCACAAACCGATTTTGTTCAACTTTTGAGATAGTCCCCTCGAAGTGTTTCAACAAATATGTCAAATTGCAGAAAACTGCGTCATTATCTCCCTTTTTCTCCATGCCCCCCTACTCTAACCGTGCCCTCCCTAGAAATTGCCCTGTGTGTCTTTTTATATTTCAAGGTCTATCAAACTCTACTGCCCCCATGCCGGCACGCCATTGCAATGCAGGCGCATATCCAAACACATTCAAACATGCCCGGCAGCTGGCCTCAGGGCCAGTGAAGCTGTTTAGCCCATAATACTGACTGATTAGAATACCAGTGGCGAGAACTGAACCCAAAGCAGTTGTTGACAAGGGATATTAAGCAAAGTGGGGAGTCCAGCCGCAGGGATTTGATGATGCCACCAGGGAAACATGTGCTGGCCCACACAGTGGCTCTCTTTAACACTACAGAATCCAAACAGCTGATAACTCTATCCAAGAGACTAAAAGAGGGTTACAGTACTTCACCCCACAGGCCTGCAAGAGGAAACTGAGAACCAAATGTTGAGGCTCCATTAAAGCACTGTAGAGAGTGGGACTTGGGTCACCACTCTTTCATGGTGCTGTTTTTTTTATTGTTTTCTTGGCTGGTTTTCATCTTTCCTCTGTAATTCCCACCACAACCATTACAGCACTGTAAGTGCTGTGTTTTGAATATAAGGGCCAAACCCAAACCGGAAATTTTATGTTGCTCGTGTAACTGCTCCTTAATTACACTTAGTCATTTCGCATCAACAAAGTTTGCCAGTGTTAAAATGTGAAAAAAAACTTAAAACCACAATCTTTATTTTTCGACCTCTCCGACTCTGAGTGAATTCATACACTGACCCTTTTTAAACGGAGTAACTATTCACAATGCAGCAGTTCAACTCTTGCTAATCTCCCTCCAGCTCTGTACATTTTTAGACTCAAATTACAAAACAAAAATGATCTTCACATACCGATTGAGCCTTGCCAGACTAGACACAACAGATAGTGTTTCCCAGTTTTCAAGTTTTAAAGGAACAGTTTGACCTTTTGGTAAATGTGCTTATTTTTTTTCTTGTTATGGGGTTCACTGAGAAGATACCACACTTTTCTCTTATGCTCTTATGCCCTGCCTCCCCTAAATATTAAGTTACCACCAGCAGGCATTTAGCTTAGCTTGGCATAGCAACTATAAACAGTGGCCTTTTGCATATGTACTCACTGCATCACTCATTAGACCTATCACTGAGAAGAAGGAGAATGTGAAATTTCATGGACTGCGTTGCATCTGCAGGTTACCTCAGTACTAGAGTAGTTATCGTTAGCATGTGGTAAGTTTTAGTGCTTGTGCCGAGTTCACATGTACCTGTGAAACCATCATTGTGATGATTTTTAAATAACTATTCATTCATTTCTCACGATTCAGGATAATATGAAAGGTCATGAGCGGGGACGTATCGCTCTAATGTAAGTAAAAGTAATGACAAATCCATCATTCATGTATAATTTACGATGAAGTTTATGAATTAAAATTTAATTTACCTTATACAAAGGTAATAAGAACATAAAACTTATTGAATTGGGCAAAATAATTATAAGTAATCCAAGCAAATACTATTAAGCTTTTAGAAGTATGTATTAGTATTTTTAAGGAGACAAGGTTAGTGCAAAAAACACACGCTTGTTTCTTCAATCACTCCCTGTTTTTTCTTTTAAAGTTTTTCTAAAGTTATAAAGTACTCTATTTAACAGAGCAGAAATATCATAAAATATATTCCTAAAACACGAAATGCACTAAAGCATTAATGAGCTTTTGGTCTTTGGGGAAATTTAATGTAATTCATTTTGTCATTGAGAGCTATTAGCACCTCCAACACTTCCCCAGAGATCCATCCTCCATGTTTGATCGTGTTTCGCTGCTCTACAAAGTGCCACCTTAGTGTAATGAGTTGTTCATAATTTGTCACCATTCTGCCTCTTTCAACAAAATAACCTTTTGTGCTTTGTCGTCCACCTCACTGCACTCTCCCAGGAAATGCTTTTAGGGACATCTACTTTAAAGAGGAAGAACTGCACATTGCGTGGAAAAGAAATGTTGAAGACAGCATGTCTCTTCTACTTACATTATTCATACAGAAAAATGCATTTAGCTCCAGTCTTTTCAAAACCAATATTATGTTAATAGGGAGAAAGAATCGTGCAAAATATAGTGCACTTTATAAAAGGAAGAATGTGCCCACAAACATTAAAGAGACAACTGTTAATGCACCTCGCTGCCTTTTCGTTTCTGTGTGCATCAGATGGTAATGGTCATGGTCTCTTCTGAGCAACAGCAGCAGCCCGAATGTAGAAACAAGTCTTTTAATGCACAATGATGTGATTTCCCACAGTAAAGACACTAATGCAAAAATACTAGAGCAACGATATGAGTTAATTTTGCAGATACTTGCAGGTTTTCTATGTGATATATTACTTACATGACTGTAAAGAGCCAACAGCTTCTTACTTATCATGGGCAGCTTTGGCTTTTGTGCTGATGTTTTGCCACATACACAGTGAGGATGAAGATGACAGGAAATTTGTTTTTGCAGCTCGCAAATTTAAATACTGTATTTAAAAAACTTAGTAGCAACATGTCATTTCAAGAACAGTGTCCCGGCTACTGTGGATAATTAATCCACAGACCTTGGCGTTAACCATTTGCATAGGAAAAACTTATTATCACATTGTTTCAGCTGCAAAGCACTGTGTGCCTGCTGAGTGAAACTCTTTTTTAGAAGATAAGTAATGAAAAGGAAAGTTAAAACACTAAATATCTTTGAAATGCATCTTCAGCTTATAAAACCACCAACTTGTCCCACATATTGTAGTATGCAAAGCATGTGTTAGATCAGGATCAGAGTCATTGCTGTTCACAGCTTTATGACCTTTAACTGTGGAAAAAGTTAATAAAAATCCAGCAGATGCTATTTTAAGCTTAAACCCAGTCAAGTAGTTTTGGGGCCTGTATTGAACCAGACAGGGACTAGAACTGAAAATAATGAGTAATCTGAGTCTACAAATAAAAATCAGCATTGATTTTTGATTTTACAACAACATCCTGGTTGACAGTCCTGTGTTTTAATTACTTTCACATTGCTGTAGGCTTCTGTGCATGTATAAACTGACTGAAGTTACTTTTACAAGGCAAAACATGATCTTAATTGGTAACAGCATCAGCAGATCTGATTTAGAAGTAGTAAAATCAACAATTAAGGCCCATTTATTTAGAGAAATTTGCAATTTACATAAGTCTATTTGAACAACCACCTTGTTTCTTTCCTTTAGTCCAAAGTCAATTAAAATTGTCCCATTAGGAACAATTTTGAGTCGAGTGTCTTGCTCAAGAGCAACTCCACATGTAGTCAGAAAGGTAAGGGGATTAAACAGTGGAGAACCCATTCAATCACTTATACTTGCTTTCATATTGAGACAGTTTCTATTCATATCTAAAATAAAATTTCCGATATATAAAACAGGAATTTCTGGTAGTTAAATGTATTATTTCAACCATTCAGTGGATAGTTTAACATGACACAATTCGTTTTAGAATCAAGATACATATCCCCAATAGAGATGCATGGATGCGATACGCCAGATGGGTTGATCCTATTGTGTATCTAATGTATCAACCATGACAGGACTGATCTATTGTTATCTCAAATTTTTTTGTCTGTGTCATTATAAAATGGTTTCTGCTATCAGTCATATTGCTCTATGTCACCTGCAATGGTGTAAACACAGCAAACAGTATTATTTTTAGAATGAAAACGTTAGAGTGTGGCTGAAGCCTTGTCTTGCCATTATTAGCGTGCTACCTGACAAATAAAAGACATGTATACTGGCTTGTTACTGGGACATAAATAGTCAAGCAGGTTATAAAACATATTCCTGAGGACTAATCAGATGCGAAAAAACTACAGCATCAGATTTATGTCACTGTCTCTTGTATGATTGTGTTTTTCATTGGCAGATTCATTCTCATTAGCCACAGCGAAGGCATATTGAAGAAGAAGATACATAATGGCTCTTTCCTTACATATACACAACTGAATAGCCCGCACACTTCCTCTCAGTGGACATATGTTTCAGCACTATACTGTATTCACTTGTAACTAAATGAATATGCAAAAGAGGACTTTCAGTTCAATCAGGAGCGCAGAACTGTCAAGTAGAGAAGATTGTTGCCAGAGGGGCCTTGCAAAAATTACAATTAAGCTGTCACAGCCAGAGTCAAGAACACCCTCTTAAAGCCTTTCTCTCATTAATTGGGATTTGGGGAGTACCTGGGTCTCCTTGGTAGCGAGGTTCAAGTGGTTGTTAGTGAATGACAGAGCAACTCCTTCAGCTGTTCAGTCTTCCAGGCCTGAGAAGATGAGATTGTTACGAAACGTGATCAACAGCCTCTCAGGGGTCACGATGTGGAGCTTTAGCTGCTACAGAAGTATGTACTTTAGTTCATGCTCTTTGTAGCATCACTCACAAATATGTTTTAGACACTGAGTGAAGTGCCTCTTGAACAACAGACAGTTCTCCCATTCAAAGAGACACACACAGAACACAACCTCATCTAGGGTCGAGCTGTTAAGTTGCTTTGGCAGCTGATGTCTTTATAATATGCAGACGGCAAGCTATTGTAGGTTTATAGATGAGTACTGTAGAGGTATACAGTGTCTTTAAAAATACTGAATATCAAGACAAAGAGTCTCCAGCCATGTTAGCAGCCCCATAACACTGTATTTAGGCACAGAGCTAAATAATGCTATGCTGATGGTAGCATAGCAACATGCTAGCAATTTAGCATACTAATGTTCAACAGGTATAATGCTTATTATGTTCACCATCTTAGCTTAGTGTGTTTAGCATAGCATGCTAATATTTGCTAATCACCACTATACACAAAGTACATCTGAGGCTGATGACAATGTCCTTCTTTTGCACGAATTTGGTAATGACCCAAAGTAATACCTAGGCTACATACTAAAACTTTGACCTGATGATGGTGGCTTATGGTCACCAAAGTAATAACAGTTCATCTAGAGTGACATGCAAATCCCTGTACTGAATGCCACTGCAATACATTCAGTGGATCTCCAAAACCTATATCTTTTTTTTTTTTTTTACTAAATGCCAAAAGTTTCAGCCTGCTGGTGGTACTAAAGGAAAAGTCAGGGGCACAGCAAACTAATCAGAGCCCATTCTCTGGGGGAAATGAGTGTCTGCACAAAACCTGATGGCAAACATTTTCTTGGTTGCTGAGATGTTCTCCTTTGGACAAAAGTGGCTGACCAACTGACCAACAGACTGAGATCTTTACAGCAATGCCACATGACAATAGCCTGGCTAAAATGGCTCATTAAGATCCAAAATAAAAACACTTTGTAGTGACACAAACCAAAGGTCAAAGTTCAAGACTGAATAAAGAAGAGAGGGGAGATTTAGCCTAACTGCCAAGCTGTTTCAAGAAGTAAGATAGCAGTTACAAAAGAGTGGGTCAGAGAGGTAACAATTAAATCTGTGCTAAACCACATCATCTGCCTTAAAGTCATTTAGATGTGCTCCCAAAGATAGCAGTTAATGAGATTAAAAAACTGCCATTAGGCTGTGAGTAGCCAGCAGAAGTAGGCGTATAAAGCTGAAGACATTCTGTACTGGCTCAGACTGAGAAGAGACTCAGCAGTGTAGGGGGATGCTTTTATATCGGTGATCCCTCCAAATTTAAATGCTCTATTATTGTCAAAAGAGAAAATCAGGGTGAAACGCAGATGTCACAATTAGTCATGCAATATAATGTAAAATTTGTCAAGGGCATTTATTTGGGAGCTTTATTATACTGTATAAGGTTAGGTGTATAAATATAAGGAGGATTATTGCGCTTTTCTTTAAAATGAAATCCAGTACGGTGTAGATTTTTATTTTTAAAAACCTAATACTGTTCATGAAAACATTGCTACATTGGATGACACAGAAAAAAAATGTATTCCCATTAACAGAATACAACTGTGATGCTCCATCACCAGGGTGTGAAAACTCTAAAGCTAAAGGCTGAGTGCTAAAAGCTAAACCAACAAGGTTTCAACACTGACAACAAAATGAGACTGTCATCTCCAACAAAACCGCAGCACTGAACATTTCAAAACACCCAAAAACAACATATGCTAACATTCAAGAGGAGACCAATTACAAGTGTCATGCTTCGCCCTCTTGTTGACAAAATCATTAAAAAGAACAAGTTTCTGCCATTAACATTAAATTACAGTTAATTAGAGCAGTAGATTGATGGCAACATTTTTAAATCCGTTACTTCTTAGTCCTTTTTCCATGAAATGGCTCTAAAATGTAGAAATATTTCCTGCTTTTTGTTTTTTTTTTGAGCTCTGGCATGCTGTTAGCCAGATGAATCCTTTTAAATTTAAGGAAAATCGGTGCTAAAGAGGAGAACTGGAACACAACCAGGGACCAGTGATAATGTCAGAGCTGTTGTTAAACTCTTGTTAGGAGGCCAAAAACTCTAAGTGACACCTCTGTGACTAAAGGTACAGCAGCAGTATGCCTTTGCTGATCCATCCCACATCTGCCTATAGTGCAAAAAGACAAAAGGCTACCCGTCTCTCGAGGCACCTCTGTGATACATTTCTAATGTCAGTTCCACAACCTTGCTGGGGAAAAAAAAACATCCACCTTTGGCCTCACCACTGTTCCTCTACTTGTTTTTGCCACACAGAGAGAAAACCAAAAGCCCCTCCAGGCACAAGACTTCACACAAGCCCTTCAATGCTTGGTTACTGACACAGGGGGCTTAGTTAAAAATACACTTGCTTCTTTACCAGCATGCAGTGTAAGAAAGGCATCTCACTCCAGCCACAACACTGACAGATATGAGAGGAAGGAGCAAACTGATGGGAGGAGAGAATGAGTAAATACATTTCAACTCAAAAGAGCAATACATCAAACATTAACTGATAGTAAATGGGATTCTGTGTCTCAACCTGGTGAGAAAGAGCACAACAGCAGTCAAAAGGTAATGATGGTATGTCGTGCATTGGGACTGCAGATCAATACAAGATGCACATTTTAATTCCTGACTGATAGAATATTGGATGCAGTGCTTCCCTGTTTCCAATTTAACCCCATTACACATCCAGCACTCCAGTTTAATTATCTGACTTCAGTATTATAACTACTCGCTTTGCTGAGTGCCAGGGCTGTAAACATCTTGATGTGATCTGAGGCTGACACACTCTGAGAGTGATTAAGCAAATCAACATAAATTAATGAAACTAATAAATCACTGCATGTGATGGCAATTTTCTCGCTTGTCTATGCTGATGAAGATCTCACATCCACTTTCCTACAATGCTTTAATTATGTGCTTGTGCCATGAGATTTCTGTAAAACAACCCCAATACAACATGGCCATACATAATACAAACAAAAGAAATTATGATGAAAAGAAAAGAAAAGTGGGAAACAAAAACTTAGATTTAGTCCTCTGGCTAATGAGATTAATTTACTGTATATGCAGATTCACTCAACAGACATCATGTTGTGCTCCCACACGTTTTTTTTCCCTTCTTAATTCACATCTTCCTGCATTTCAATTAAACTTCTGGGCCATCCCCAGCGTTTAAAAAAACTACAAGAACCTTTCAAATCTGGTTTCTTAGCCAACACTGACCATCTGTGCTCCACATTTTGAGCAAAGGTTGAAAAAGCCAAGAGTATCAAGGAGATTTTCCTTGTGCGCCTCTAGCAGCCAACACATAAAAGGATTGGATGGAGAAGTGCAGGCACAATCTGGATATTATTCAGAAGATAGTTCCATTAAAAGCAGCAGCTGACAAGGCGAACAAGCCAAGAGTCTCTTCACTGTCTTCAGTTAACCGCAGTCCTGCTTTTCAAAACAGCATTGACAGGCTGGGTTTGAGTATAATTGGACAAGCAACTGATTACATTTACAGCTGAGTGACAACGCACCAGGAGAGGAAATGAAGTCATGAAAGTTTACCCTCAGCAATTTTGTAAATCATTACTCCGAAACAGGACTAAGATCACATTTGCTGGCATGGTGCTGAGTAGACCAGGCCAAACATCACATTTGGGAAATATAAACTTAAATATACAATACAAGGAATTCATATTAGTGAGTGGGGCTGGATTTCGTCAAATGATTGTGCAGTTTATGGACAATTTATGAGACAGAAAGTCCCAATGATGGCAATGATGAGAAAAAAATCTCAGTATGGCAGAAAAGCTTCAGGCATTATTCTCCTGAGAGCTGAAGCAAATGCAGCTTGCTAACTTCCCCTCAGATGTCCTAACCAATAATATAATTTGGTTTCCTATGACAGTTATAGTACTTAGACCTGTTGCCAAGGCTGAGTGAGCAGCTTCCCCCCCTGGACACCTTAATGAGAACTGCACAGGTGTCACCATAGTTTCACAGCTGTCTGGAGGTTTCTACATAAAAAGACAATGCACACAAGTGAAAAACAATATGAGCCTGAACACATCACAAACCAATAAACTGAATACTGCTTGTTTCAAGAAACGACCAACACTTGCCACCACTTTATCTGTTTCACATTCTCGATGTGTCTCCACAATAAATGCTAAGAGACAAAGATCAGCTGTTAATAACACAGGGGACCTAAAGTCTACAGCCATGCTAGTAGCTCTGTAAATCCATATCAAGGCATGGAGCTAAATGCTAATATTGGCATGCTAAGATACTGATGTTTAACAAGTCAAATGCTTACAATGTTACTTTAGCATGTTTAGCAACATCCAGTAATTAGAAATACAAACAAACAACAGATGATACTGACAAGAATGAATTTTTTGGCAGATATTTGATTCTGCAGGTATTTACAGGTATTTTATCCAATAAAGAATAACCTCTTGCTGATGCTTGACTGCTATTGGGAAGATAACCCAAGTCAGCTGACTACAATCACTGGGGACCTAAAATGTCATACCAATGGCAAATGGCGATTGCTCAGATACTTCAGCTTTGATCAAAGTAGTGGACCAGTCGACCAACCCACACTGCCAACCCAAACATCTGCCAACAGTGTGGCTAAAAGTATAGAAAACATAAAGCTCAAAAGATGTGGAAAAAAAAACAGAAAAATTATCTTCTGCTCCAAGTCTCTTTTCTATTGAGGATGTAAAATTCCATAAAAAGTACAACTTGACAGAGAAGATAAGATATTTTTGAATGAATACCACAGACTATTCCAACACTGGGAAATTGAGGATCTCTATTACTTCACTCTTTTGTAAAGAAATAATCTCTTACTCTTCAGAAGTCTATCAGAGTGATGCTCTGTAGGTTTAAAGGACAAGCTATTCACTCCATGTTAATAGCTTAAGTCCATCTCTATCGAATGACAATGGCAGAAAAAGGGCTTCAACTGAAGAATAAGAAGCTCTATCGCTGCTACAACTTGAGTATTTTGCGCAATGCCAGTCTGCTCTAAGATTGTGTCATATGAATGAAATCTTCAAAGAACTAAATTTATATTCCTCTGGCATGATGGCTTAATGTCTATTGATCAATTTATAGGTCAGGTGTTAATGTTCACTTTAATAAGATCTCTAATGGTGTGTCACTCTCCTTCTTCAGCTATTACCATTCACTCAAATATAAAAGGAATTATTATGGCTGATATAAACTCATTTAGGCCACATTTAAACATGAATGCACAGGTAATTTTTTTTAACACAATAATAAATAAATAAACAAAAATTAAAAAAACAAACGACATTAATCTATCAAAACAAGTTTACTAAGTCTGGTAAAGTGTATTTGATTTTCTGTATCAGAGCATTTATTTATGTACTCTGGCTACAACTGAGCATGTTTTCTCCTGCTGTTAATATGGTTAATATTAGTAACATTATCCTGGTACCAAATATGCTGCACTGATTAATTAAATTGGCAGGAGGAGAGCTAGTTCGCTGTAAGCACCTGGTGTGCAGCAGAGTACACCCGTGTGTTCGGGTAACACAGCAGAACACACAGCACTGCTGAGAGCAAACAGTGAACTACAGTTTACTCTATCGTCACAACAAGTTTATAGTAAATAATTGTACTGAAGTACTTCAGCTGAGTATAATTTGGATGTCAAAGCACTTCGAGTCTGGAGTGACAAACACTCATTATTATTTTACCAAACTTCTGACAAAGATACAAGAGGTAAACAAGTGGTTGTGTTATGGCTCCAAGGCAAAACGAACCAAAGACCTAAAAATCCTGTTTGTAGTACCCTTATATCTTAAGTGTATCAGGGACCTGTAGCACTCATATTAATACTGCTATTAATACTGCTGCATGATAAGCAAAACAGCAAAAATCACAGCTGCAGTGTCGCAAAAAGAGATTGCCAGGCCAAATGACATGTAACATAAAGGAGCCATAAAATTTTCAGAGAGCAAGGCTCTCTTCACTTCAATTCACAAGTCCATCATGTGTCATCACTGAAACGCATGCAGATAAAAGCTGCAAACAGTCCACCTCTAAAAGAAATCAAATGAGAGAAGTCTCTAAATTAAGCCAGAGACTGTGGATCGAACAGAATTTGACTCGGTTAGTTTTGTTTTGCATTGAATGGCATGCTCAGTCCTCCTCTCTCCGTGCAGAGCAGTGTGTGTCACAGCACTTTTTTCCTGATGAGTCCAATATGATCTGTCATTCTTTCTGTCATTCACTCTCTCTCTCTCTTTCTCTCTCCCTCTGGACCACTACCATCACTCGTCCGAGTGAGAGAGTGGCGTGACAGTGATGTGATGGGGCTACACAGACTGTCAAGATGGATTGCTACCCTTGGAGATTTGCAAACACACACACACACACGCACACACAATAGATGTATGGCAGACAAACACACAGTCACACATGCATGCATTCACCCATATTACTGCACACAATCGCACACATGCATGACAATACAATCACAGACTGTGCTGCATGCACACGAACACACGGTCCAGTGAACTTCTGGGCCTGTCAGCCGAAGGTCGCTCAATCTGACAAAATGTTCCAGTTGGAGACAGGCCAAGGAAGGCATCATGGCTTCACTGCCTCCACTATGTTATGAAACACACACACACACACACACACACAAAACATTAATTTCTTGCATTCAAACACTCAAAATCAGAGACACACTAATTTTTTTACAGGATGGCCTCTATTTCTGCAGTTGCCAACTCTGAACAGTAGTTGGTGTGGTCAAATTTTCATGAGCTCAATTACACCTTCACTACTTTTTGTGCAACCACTAATGTCTTTAAGCATGAACATACAAATCCTGCTCGTTCATGCTTGCACATGACACAGTGATAAGATATTTCATTTTTGCGGCAAGCCTGTGTGAAATTGTAACACATTAGAATGCCTTTTTCATACAAACACACCTCCATGCCCTTTAAACCAAACACACACACCAGTCAGGGATGATCAGTGTGAATTTCTGCCAAACAGTGCTTCCTCCTCTTCCTGACGCACACACACGTTCAAACACATACACATGCAGAAGCCTAACCCCACAGGACAACATGTCAGGCAAAGATCTGAGAACACATTTTCGACTTGGCTGAGCAATCAAGCGGCCCAGGGATCCACTCGGGTGCTGGTCTCTGCCCAGCCTTCGTCTGCCCCTCCTTCTGCATCGCCAGTCAAAAGAGAGGAGCCGATGCGGTCAGCCAGACAGAGATGAATCCGTATTCTGCTGGCACAGCCGCCTGTAAGACTCAATTCCTGTATCGCATTCTGTATCTGTGGATCATACATTGTTGCTTAGCGCGACAATGTCATCCAGACGTTGGGACCTTGTAAGCTGTTGTTCACTTGATGGAAACTTAAAAGAGATGATATGGTGTATTTTGAGGACATTGTTGGGTACAGCTGCAGCTCCACCACAGTGCAGTGAATAGATAAAAAGATGCAGTATAACAAAAAAGTCCTGAATTTGAAGCATTTAAAGGCACAGTCTGGGATTAACATGGAGACACAAGTGTCACCCCACTAGCAAACATCCATCCACATAAGAGTGACCTGCCACTACAACCAAACACATTCTTCAGTATTTAGACTGAAGGTTCAGAGCAAACCTTGCCATGTAACTAAATCTCAGTTTTTTGATGTTTTGGATGCTGGTTTTCATTTGTGGTTTGTGATTTACATTAGTACTGTTTTTCAAATGCAGCAGGAAAACAGACTGGTCATAAACAGGGCACACAATACTGCAGCATTAGTAAGCACTCCATCCTTTACTGTGCTTTATGCCAGATTTTTTTAAAAATGACACCAGACCAGACTCAATTACCTAAAATATAAACATCAAAGTTTTTCAGCATTTGTGAATGATTAGCACCAAATTAGCTGAAGGACTAATTAGGCCTCAAGAGTGAGGACCCTGTTATTAGCACACACTTGTCACTGTCACACCGAGGAGAGCACATTTCCGTCCTGCTGCTAGGAGCCAGGTGGCCTTTGTTTGTGAGCTTTAGAGGTTCTCAACAGCAATCTTTCCTCTGAAGACCTGTCTGCTCCTCTGTGCTCCACTTAGACCTCGAGTCTGACAACCACAGGGGAGATGAAACACACACAGACACAGAGGAAGTGGTGGGGGAGGTCACTCACGTACAGAGGCAGTTTATGGTACAACACACACTGCGTCACAGACGAGATCGTGTCAAAACACAGACTCGGAATACCTCAGCCACCACCAGCGCTGTGTTCATGAATTTGTGTGTGTGTGTCAGTGTGATTGTGCATGCAGATGTGTGCATTAGTACCGTGAGAGAAAGAGGCAGTAGATCACAGTTCCTTGTCGTTATTTTTAACCATAACTGTGGTGGTTGAATGGGGAAGTGTGTCTGTCTGGTTTTGTGTCTTGCTTTAGGCGCACCAATCATCTCTTTCTGTCTCCTTCTTCGGTTATCTCTGTGTGAGAGAAAGGTAGACAGAGCGAGAGGAAATAAACTATATCTTAAAATAAAATGTAGCTAAGCTCCGACTACCTTGATGTTCAGCTGAACACTACGCTGTATTTAACAGTGTTTTGTATGAAGCCGAGTGTGTTTCTGCGTCGCGCAGTATGCAAAAGGATGGGAAAGGAGAAAGTCTGCTAATGAGCAGTGTGTGAGCTCTGTGCTGACAGGAGCTAACCCCACCACTTCCAGACACACTCCCACATGCACGCACACACTAACATGCACACATGTCCTGGGAGACAAGTGTGGAGAAAGTAGTCCCAGTGTGAGAGTAGTAATTAGACTCCCATCCATTAACACAAGGGGCTGTAGAAGAGGACTAGCAGCAGGTGTGTGGGCGTATGGGTGTGTTTCTGCCAGTGTGTATTTGTGCATGTCTGTGTTTTTCCTTTGTGTACATGTGGATAATTATCATGTGTGAATATGGTTAATTGTGAGCAGTATCATTGCGTATCTGTATGGTAAGACTGAGGACGTGTAGCTGTATGCTATCAACTCTGTGCAGGAGCGTGCATGGTGACCCTACAGTATGGATGCATCTGTTACAGGAACTCAGCAGCAGGTGTGAACACAGTACAAAGACCGAGAAAACATGTTCAAAGAGGTGTTTGTTTACACATTCAAAGTCAATGAGGCACAGAGGAGGAAATGCTAAAACTGCAGTGTTACTTTAGTATATCCTGGCTTAAGTGTTTTCACTACCTTCACAAAAAAATAAACCAGAATTTTAAGTAAAGTGAATGTATGTTTCTCCAAGACTTGCATAGCACTGCTAACTGCTGACTGTTGAAAAAAGTAAAATAAAACGTTTAACTACATACAGAATTTGAAGTACAGAGTAACAGTTTTAAACAGGAGTGCACCATTGCCTCTGATCGATAAACATCAAAAGCACCGTCACTTCCATCTCCCCTAAGCCCAATTATCCCTCTTAAAATCAAGATCAGGATCAATGCTGCCGGCAGATGTCTTTAGTTGTAAGTCAATTGATGTTATTGTTGTGGGTTACATTAGCCACCCTAAAACTAATCTGTTGGCAGTAGCTGAAAACATAAATTTCACTCTGATGTCTATGTGTTCTGCCAAAGATCGTTTGTAGGAGAAGGAATGTTCTTCAGAATAGTTTTAATAATAAGAGTTACACCTTTTTTCATAAAATTATTGTGTTTTTTTGACTCATTTTTACTCTATAGCCACATAGCTGACTGACAGCTAAATCTAGCCAAAATAAACAGTAGTTGAAAGGCCTTAGCTACACGTTTAAGCATATGACATCAATACTTTAATCAACTTAATCTGGATTTCCAGAGCACTCAGAGCTTAGCAGGAGCCTGTCAGTCTATGAAATTTAAGTGTTGGCTAATGTCATGCATGGTTGTGGAATGCGGGAGGTCATAAAATTTGACGATAGACATTCAAAGCTTTATTCAAAAATCTTAATAGAAGCTTTGAATGTAATATAACTGACATGCAGTGCAGCCCAAGTTATAGGTATCTCAGTAATGTAGCCATTATCAAATAAACGTGAACTCCAGAAAATTGGTTCAGTTTCGTTGAAACAGATGAAATATAAAAGTCTTCTAAAGATTATTTCCAAGTCAGATGACTGTATTACATGTCATTGGCATAGTTGGGTCCAAAGGAAAGAGTTGCACATTCTATTCTATGTTATTTCCTAAAAAATATCTAAATCTATAGGACAAAGCAAAACGTATGATGTGATGATCCCATGCCACTACAGTCAGCATTTGTCATAAACCATGTTAGAAATGCAGCACGCCTTAAAACGACTAGGTGCATCAGTCTGTTATTCACAATATGTGATCACACAGACCATGTGCCATTATCAAACAACTACTGTAACACTACAATCAGCATTCATCATGGTTTATGTCATTGTTATAAACAGGGTGTCAGTCTACGAGGAAATCTAGCTGAACTGATGTCTGATTAGCCCCACGGGCCTGACTGGCTGGATGAATACAGAATGATGCAACATGTAAATGCTACCTGATGGGATATTTTTTATGTCAGTATAATGAGATCCCATTAGCTTAGACTCTCCCACATGATTTCGAACCAATAATTTAAGAGATTACTAGTCTCATGATGAGGTCAGTAGGTCTGTAGGTTGGAAGTCTTGCCAGAGGCGATGCTGATTGCTGGCCTTGCTTTGCAGACACCTGTGGGATAGGGAAGGGCCCACCCAAGTGACTGCACATGTCTGCGTATGTGTACACATGCACATGCGTATTTATGTATCTAATCAGAACACTTTTGTAAGATACTAAGAGAGAAGTACAGAGAAGAAAAAGACTCTGCGTGTGAGAAAGACAGAGTGAAAGGAAAAGCGGGTGAGTGTGTGAGTATGCTGTATACAAACCACAGCTTTGCTCCATGCTGTAATTTACCCTGCCGCCAAAACCACCACTGCTTCTGCTGTTGCTGCCTAGTGCTGCGGCAGAGTTCAGCTTCTCTGGCTGTCTCGCTGGCTGGGGCTGGCTAGCACTTGCAGACGGGGGTTATGCTAACCCTATGACTGTTTGTTTATCTTGCAGCCAGAACCGACCATTAAAAGTGGGCCCTCAGTCAAAAGCACAAAAACAGACGCTTGTCATGTTCGAGGGCTGTAATTGTAGCTCTCGCGTGATGTTTTTATTTTCCCTCTGACCTCGCTGGATAAACTCAAGAAGCCACTTAACATCGGGCTTGGCTTTCCGGAGCCCAAAGAGAGAATTAAGCAACATGCAGTCAAAGGAGACACATTTTTTCCCCTCCCTTTTTAATTCATAGCTGGGAGCACTTGTTGCTTTTGACTTTACTCTATTCTCCTGACCAAATAAAAGACTGGGTGCCTGTTGCTTGATTATAACATCTCCATGCAATCTCTTGAGATCAACTACACTGCAAACTTGTTGAGTGCTACCACACAAGCTGTAAATGCTTTGTTTACCATGGAAAACAGGCGTCTTTAAATTAGCCTTCTGCAGATTGCTATGTGCATAAAACAGTCCTGCACCACCACTGTAGGCATCATAGCTTATACTTCAACATCATCCCAGCACAAGTGAGCTCATGCTGTCTCACTTCCTTGAAATGTTGACATGATAGAGCTCAGAGGTTTCAAACGTCACTTGTGGTTATCATCATTTCAGTTGGAAACACAGGGTACTCTGGGGACACAATCTCTCCCCTTCACAGGCTCTCCCTCTTATTCCTCTCTCTTTATCTGTATCTATGTCTGCTTAGTGTCATTATAAAATGTTCAATTATAGTCAGAGAGAAGAGGAAAGACAAAGTGATTCAAGAAGAAAGAGACAGAGAGAGGAAATTGGCTTGGTTACCATTTTCCATGTGACGGGCATAATTGACAATTTTGAGCCAGGCCAGGGGACTCTCATCTAGTGAGGCAGAGGAATTTAGTGAGATTAAAGGTTAAGACAGGCTAATTACTTCAATAAGACACCCAGACATGTTCAATGCTGTTGTTACATCGACCTATAATCTAGCAGTACGGATTATGAATTTAAAACTGCGGTTCACAGAAAAATCCGGGAAAAGACAAGCAAATGTTTCTCAGGAAGATCTTGTGAAGCTAAATACCAGTAATATCAATTTATTTTTGACTTTGAACAGAACTGGTAAGTGGTTGAATCCATTTAAAGTTTGAAACTTAAGTTTTTCCCTTTATGCAAAATATTTTTTTAAACTGAGGTATTCATTTAGGAATGTTTCATAGAGTCTCCTTGCCTAAGTGTTTACACTAAGACTTTCACAGTAATTACTGTCATAATACAGCACATGAGCACACTTCAGTTACCATGGTGACACTCACTCACATCATTATCTTTATTGTCAGTGTTAAGAACATGGAAAGCACAAGCTCATAAATCCAAAGTAAGTTTACGCCACTCATAACAAATATCTGCAAACAAAAGATGTGGCAAGAAGTAGCAGACAAAATCTATGCAGGAAGTCCTTCTGTCGAACAAACTGTGGCTTAAGTTAAGAAGAAATCTAAAACTATTATGGGACAGCAAAAAAGGAAGTGGCCAAAAATCAACAAGAGTTGACAAAAACTCGTAAGTTTCTGTCAAATAATACAGCTATTGTTAATTTATGTGACTGATTATTGCTAACTTTATTGCTAGCTACAAAGTTGCTAGTACAAATTGTGTCACAAATGTTACAGGGCCTTACAACATCTCAAGGAAATCATTATTTGTTTTTGACTAAGGCATCCTTAGAGGGAAATTTAAGAGCAACCTTATCCAAAGTGGTTTTACACAACCAGGCACTGAGCCAGTTGCGTAATGGGATACAGAATCCACAGTTGGATATGTATCTCACTTTTAGGGTCACACTGCTTTTGATATGAAAAGAAAAAAAAAAACAAAGCTAAAATTTTGTCATAAATTAAAAAAATTTTAAAAAAGGGAACAAGAAAGAAATAAGGTCATCATTAAATGGTGGCTCACTGTCCACAATTCCTATCATAAAAAGCAAGCTACTGAAACACTGGCAACAAATAGACAAATGTCATTATGTTAGACCTGACATGAACCCTTTTCATTTTTATGGAGCTCAGGCCATCCAAAATTCCTCTCCTTTGCTCTTCCAAATGTCAGAAAGGCTCCATTCACATTCTAAAAAGTTGCATTATTAGACTTATAAAATTTGTACATCAAAAACAAGGCTACTAGTCTACAGCTATTCCAGAGAGTTCATAGCTAGCTTTAGTGTTAACTATGTTCACCATTTTTACTTAGCCTGTTAGCATGCTAACACAAAGTAAAGCCAAGGCTTACCGAAATCTCTTTTGGCAAATTGGGCAAATTAAATTTTCAATAGATTAACATGGTAAATGAGTGGTCACAAGCACTTTAAATATTATGGTTTAACCAAAGTCAAGCCGATCAATCAAACTCATTGAGACCTCCCACTAATAAAAAAATGAATGAATGATAGAATGTAACCTCATGGTGGCGCTGGATGAAAAGTCAGGGAATCACCCAAGTCACCAGGCTTTATACTCAGAGGAGAATAAATGTCTGTACAAAACTTGAAGGAAATCAATTTGCTAGTAGCTGAGATGATTCCATCCACACCGAAGTGAAGGTTTGACCAAGTGACAGAGTCACGCTGCTTATGTAGCCAAAAAGTCCATTAACAAGAGTGCAGCATATTTACAATTCACTTAAATCAACTATTAGAGGCAGCTGTGCTGTTGTTGACAAAAAATTAAACAGTTTTTGCGTAATGACCAACCTCTAGGGTGAGTCCTGCCAAACAAAGTTATACAAAAAGCCATCAAAATGAAAACATGTCACTGTGACCTCAAGACACCTTGGATTCTGTTTCTGCATGAGATCAAGAATTATCGCTCAGTCACTTGTTTGCCATCTATGTCATTCTGTGACAGAGAGGACAGACAGATGGACAGACAGATGGATAGACAGACAGGGAGTGGTGCCCCTGCAACGCCACAGTGGCATAAACGATGAGTTGTCAAAGCCCAAGGGTAAATTGCTGTGGAGTAAATATATGCTCCAGCATGGTGCAGGCCTTGCCAGGTCATTGTGGTGGGTGTATTGTGTGTATGGAGGAAGCCACAGTGGTACAGTGAGTCTCTGTATGTGTGTTTGTATATTTGTAAAGATGTGTGGCATGCAGTGGAAAGTGAGAGAAGTCCACATCTGTTAATAGTCCGAGCTCCACTTTGAAAAATTCTCTGAGTGTTTGTTGTTCTGGAAGTGAACGGTAAACACAGGATTTGTAGAGTTTCCTTCGTAGATTTTTGGTTTTCACAGTGTCTTGTCTGTGGTGAGCTTCACTCATCAGCAAGCCAACAGACCAGGGTAAAGAACAGGAAAGGCCGCCTTTGCCCTTTTGTGGCACCAAATAAGTGACGGCTCTTCTGGTGTCCCACACATACCACATCTAGAGGAGTCCTCCTCAAACCTCCGCCCTCTGCTTTGCAGGATTAGATCTTCTGGCCATCCCACCCAGTGACTGAACACTGAGGCCTGGGTTGCTGGAGAAGGCGAGGTGGTTGTCTGAATGAGACCACAGGCCGACTTGGCTGACTCCTCCAGCCTCCTTGGTAGACCTTCACTAAGGCTATATTACAGACTTGGGAGCCAAGGGCTGGACCACACTGTGTGCATGTGAATTTGTGTGTTTATATGTGTGCGTGTATATCCTTTTGCGCACATGTAACTGTTTGCTTATGTGTGTGTCTCTGTGTGTTTACTGGTGTGTTGCCTTAATTTCTCTCTCTTGCACATGCATCTGTGCCTTTACATTACGTGTTTAATGTGAACATATGTATCTCCGTACATGTTTTGTGCACATTTAAAGGCAAATTAAGAAAAAAAGGAATCCCAAGGTTGTTGCGACCCCACAACTGAGAGACTTCACCTCTCTTCAGACGAACCCCAATTTTCAAAAATAAAAGAATAACCGCCAGCAAACTGTCCTGTGTCTTTCATGGACCAGAATAAGATTCAACTCTCTGCAGGCCTGAGTGAGTGGCAGTTTTGGGTTACGCTGTAGTTCAAGGAATTTTTCATGATGCATCAACCAACTGCTTCATTTTCTATAAAAAAAACAAGAGCACAAAAAGAAGATATCTGAGCTCAGCCAGCAGGTCTCTGAGGCCAAACGTTACTTCGATGACACTAAGTCGAGACCTGCTGAAATGTTACATTATTCACATGTAAAATACATACAAATACATGGAGATATAAAAATGTAAAATGCATGCAAATAGCAGGCAGTGGCAAGAAACTTGTCAAGAATTACCTCCAAATGTGAGGTGATCCAGCACGTGTGTGCGTGCCTGTGAGTGTGTTTGTTAGTGTGGGATGTGTCTGTGTGTTAGTGTGGGATGTGTGTGGGACCTGTTGGGTCAGGAAAGTCACAGAAGCATATTCAAATATACACACACACACATACAAACGCTCCTTTTCTCTTTCTCTTTCCTCTTTCCAGAAACGGAAAGTAACTAAGCAGGTTTACTCAAGTGTTGTACTTAACTATAATTGAAAGATAATTGGAATGTACTTGAGTATTCAAATTTTATGTCACGTTAAACTTCTTTTTGTTAACACTTCACTGACAATTACTGATCTTTTTATAGCACCATATTTGGTTAACATTTGTATTATTAGTAACTTTGCAGATTAAGATTTAATAAAACTTTCATGACCATGTATTGAAAACAGCACTTCATAGAAGAGGCTGCAATAGGCTCCTACACCCCATGTCTGCATTAAGCCCTCTCTGTCACTTTTATACTCAGACCTGAATCACTTTATCTTTCGTCTCTCTCATCCCTCTGCCCTCCCTCACTTTGTCTCTGTTTCTCTCCCAGAGGAGTAGTAATGGGATGATGGGTGGGTGGGCGGCCATCAGGAGTTTTGCCATGCAGCAGAGGCCTCTCTCACCTCCCACTGCCTCCTGCAGCCATCCATCTCCCTAAGTACACAGTGATGGAAACCACAGCACACCTCAATGTTTCAGACTTACATGTTCACACTTACACTAAATGCACATATGAAAGTGCACACATAACACAATTAAAACAGAGTGTGTCAAGTGTCAAGAATGACAGCACAGTGAGGTGACAGAGATTAACTTTTTTTTGCTATTGTATTCATTCAAAGAAGACAGTAAGTGTTTCTAGGCAGTAGTGTTGTTGGCGCCCCTGTTGCAAAGAAAACTGGACAGCTTTTGGTTTTCCACAGAGCCTAGCAACTTTCAACAACACGACATACCGCATTTGTTTCCAAATTTCTGTGAGGAAACAATCAACACCACTTTGGAAATCTGAGAGAAGAAAGAGACGTTCGTTGATATTCATTCATCGAAGTATGAAACTAAAATTGTCTTAATTTTATATGGAGTAAAAGAAATGGTGTCAGGGTGGATGGAGGAGTAAAAGAAAGAAAAAGACAAAAATTGTAAGTTTTTCATTCATGTAGTCTTTAGAGAAATTTAAACAGATCAAGCCTTTATTTTCCTGGGAGATCACTTCCTGTGCTATACAGAACTGAATAGTTAAAGCAAGGCTTTAAGGGAACCAGTCTAAATGCTGATGGTGTTATTTTCCTATATCCGTGACATTTTGCAATCACTTAATTTTATAATGATAAGTTAATGAAGAAAAAATACTTGTTAATTCTTAGTTCAAGTTGATTCAAATGCACACAACGCTACAAGCACATTGACATTGTATCCACACAGTCATAACACATGCTTTTATAACTTTGCCTTCTTCACCTAACCAGACACCCACACTTGTACTGGAATGATCTCATCCTCCTCTTTCTCAATGTCACTCTCTCTATCTCCCTCAATCACTCTCCTTTGACAAACCCAGAAGCAATTTGTCCCTGCAAAGCCCATCTAATAGCAGCCTGAAATCGATGTCTTAAAGGCAAAGACCTCTTGCCTCAGACAGCCTGCAGCCCAGCTACTCCACCAAGGCTTTAAATCACTAGATTATTGGTTTTATGAGTGTGACCCATGTGGAAATAATTGCTAATGGTCCAAGAGTAACCAGTGGAAAGGTGGGTAATGGGGCAATTTATAAATTCTGATTTTAATACATGGATAGCATCCAGGCCATCTCCTCGCTGTTATTTTATAGCTGCTCATAAAAGCAGGCCAAGCAGCACAACAGTTGCAGGGACCAAGCTATTAAAATCAATATCGCTGTCGCAAATGCTGTTGTGGCTGACCATTTGTTGTTTGAAGAGAGGGAAGCCTTTAGGACACAGCAAATCAAATTGTGACTACATGTTGTTTATAGTATTCTGAGAGAATAAAAGTTAGTTATGAATAATGCTTAGGTGGAATAACTTCAGAAATAGTTCTTCAATAATAAAAATACATAGCGTTTTCTTTACTCAAAGCGAAGCTTATACAGCTTGGCATGTGCTTATATAAGAGGCGGAATTTCTTCAAGTACTTGAGATCCTACTCAAGACTGAGACTCAAATCAAGCTAAATCTAAATCACAGTAGTAAAATCAGGATGGGCAGAGTTCTCATGTGTCTAATACCTGTGTGGATCAGAGCAGACTCACTATCAGCACTGATCAGTAGTCCGTTGTCATCATCAAAGAAGAAAAAATGTGCTTTTTATAAGGCAAGCTGCCACAGCTGTGATTTATGCTTCTGGTTGGCATCTTTTCACCAGAGCAACTGTTTCTGGGGCTCATGGATTCTGCAGTATTTGAGGCCTTTAACCATACCAACATGACAGAAAATATAAAACTTCACAGACACAAAGTCTGAAGTTTGAAGTTCAACTGAAATTAAACAGCATTTTTCTGTCCACTACAGTATACTGTAGATATCTGATCCTTACGCTATTCTTTGAGTAAAAAATCATAAACCATATGATAATAAAGTCACATTTCATAATTTTAGTTAATTTTTGGCATTCATTCAGTGAAAGGATTGTGATGTCTATGTTCATAAATAGAAGAGTTGTTTTTATACAGCTGATAAATCTTTGCATTACACCACAAGCAGACATTAAACCGACGGCCAGGTATACAAGGACCTCAGACTTTGAACAACAACCCACATTAGTTTTTCTGCTGAAACTAATGGCTGACAGTGTAGAAGAAACACTTGAGAGATTCAGCTATGAGGGCTTAAGTCTAAGTCAGACCCAGGCTAATATGAGGAGTCTGTTGTGCAAAAAAATGAGTATCAGAATATCACACAAAATCAAAAAGTTTAAGTGTAGTTAGCATCTTTTATTTGTTTGTGTTATTTGGTAGCTTGTTAGCTTGTAGCTGGCAGTGGCTGACACAATGCCAGTGGTTGTAAAGCACACAGTAATATCTGCTTCTATGTTACGTTGTGCTTGAGAAGTCACACTGATATTCTGAAATATATACCTGAGGTTTTACCAATGTCTGCCTTGAAACTTTGTCATTGGCAGTTGTAGTATTTTCATATTAGACAGCAATGGTCTAATATCTAACTTGACTGGGTATCACTGAATTTCAGTATTCAGATGTTAGGGAAGCACAAATACATCCCTCTCTCCAGAGCAAGACTGTGAAAAGAACTTTTTTGTGACAGACTCTGCAAAACTACCAAGTCTATATAGCCAAGGTCAGACATTTTAGGGGACAAAGATGTACAAAAAACACATTTTAGAGTGGAGGGGATCTTTAATGTTTTTTTTTTTTACCACTTCTACCTTTCACCTCTGTGATCTGAGAGCTAAGTGTGTGTCCTGTGCAGATACCACCTGCTGTGTGGCAGCACAGCAGACCAGAGAGAGATAGAACAGAGAGTAATGGAGGTCTCTGGTCTCAAGCCTAATGACACCCCACTCCTTTCCTCTTTCAAGCCTCACCGCAGGTTTGGTCTGCTCTCCTTTGGTCCAGTCAGCAGGACACCACAAATAGCCCATTCCCTCTCTCTATGACTCCCATAACCATAGAGGCGTGCATGGGAGCCCGGTAATTTTCCACTACAGCTAGAAAGTGTGTTTGTGTGTATTTGTGTGAGTGTGAAAAACTTTATATATATATATGTGTGTGTGTATATATATATTTTTTTATATATACAGTATTTATACACACACACACACACACACACACACACACACACACATAAATGATCAATTCATGTCAAAAAGGTCCTGAACAAAACTAGTCAAAACTAGTAAAGGGTCAACTAATGTAACGGGGAAAAACCTGGGGTTAAGTAAAATAAACTATCCCTTGAGTGGCTTTTGAGAGACTGTTGTCAAATGATTTGCAATGTCCACCCAAAAATGTGTTTTTCTTTGTTTAAATGTCAGACTTTGACTATGTTGATTTGAATCTGTTAAAATTTCGTTACTAGAGAGGTATTTTTTTACATTTCTCTACTAAAAGGGGAGATGTCTCTGCACTTCCCTAAAATCTTAAACTCAAACCTAACCCACACAAACTAGATTTGGTGTGCCACAAATTTGAAAACCAAGAGCAGGCAAAGTAACCTGAAACCTGCAGCGCAGAACCAGTTGTTAGTTCAGAGTGTCAGAGTTTGCATTAGCACAACCACTTGTGTCACCAATAACACGCTAACAAGCTAACAAACAACATAAATAAAAGATGCTAACAACACCTACCATTCTTTAACATCTGCTAGTCACCAATGTTGTTGCATAACAGACTTCATATCTGAGTCCCATGCATGTTTAGGTTTTAGTCTGAGGTTCAAACATGGCTAAATTTTTCCTATTTTTTTTCTAGTTAGCCATTTTGATGCACACAGCTAACACTAACATTACTGGGGGTGTCAGGCAGAGCACGAAGATAGATCCAGAATTTTTCAATAAGGAAGACAAAGCAGGTGTGCTTCCAATCACTTTTCAGATCCTTTCTGTCTTTGGCTATTTATTTAGCATCACTGTAAAAACATTTATTCAAAAAAAAATATATGTCTGCTCTTGTAAAATTATTCGATAGAACATGAGGGTTCAGTATCTTGCTTAAGGACACGTCAACATTTGGTCTTGAGAAGTCAGAGACTGAACCACCGGCCCTCTGATGCTCTACCTTCTGAGCCACAGCCGCAGACTGCACAGTGTTAGTCACACATGATAACTGTGACTTCTCAGCAACAATAAACCACAGCGCCCCAGGCAGCATATCTGCTTTATATGCATTGCCACTGCAGTGCATTTGAGTGATTAGTCTACTTTGATGCACAGAATAAACTTATAAAACTTAATAAACGACAGTCAGCTAGTTGACTAGTCTACTTTTCTGTGAACGCCTACATATGAACATATTAATATTTTGTCTCCATGTTGTAATGCTGTATTTGAAACACAACTCCACCCTAAACAGGCAAAAATGTGAACATGTCTCACATACACACCCAGACGTACACTCTCTGCATCTAAATACGAACAATGTGTTATATACCCTCCATTTTTTAGACTTCTCCTAAAACCTGAAGTTTGAACACACAATTTCCTCAATATAAGAAACACACGCTTGATAGAGTCAAAAGGAGAAGTCAAAACAGGCCGCAGATGTATTTGGTTCTAGTGTGGTTAATGAAAGCTCTGGGGTAACGGTTTGAGGCAGCATCTAATTCAGTCCACATTCAGTTAGAGGGAAGCCACAATGCTTGTGGGTGGTCCAGGGCCTGTCAGCACTGCCATTTTGTCTTCTGATGTCACATGTTTAGATTTAAGGCTCAATTTGCTCTCTTTCCCTATTCTGCAACAACTAAATGTGTTCAGAAGAAAAGGATAAGTGAAAGGAATCCACAGGCAGAGAGGGGAAGTTCAAATGTAACTATTCTTTTCAGGAATATGAAACAGATGAGTAGACTTAGGCCTTTGGGATGTTTGTGCTTTAGGCCACTATATAGATATAAGTGTTGCCTAAAAGCTGTGAGAATGCTATTCCATTTCTACAAGAAAAATAACACAAACAGAGAAATGAGGCAAGGCAAGAGCCTACAGCTCTTTCAGTGCATTGACAAAAAAAGTAATTTGATTCACCCCTGAGAAATTCAATAAGGCACGGAGATCTCAATCTAAAATCTCTCAGCCTCACTATTCCATCAAATGCATCGATGTGATTTCATATCTCTAAACCTGAACCTCTGCGAGCTGCTGATGAAGAGCAATCCATCTTGATCAGAAAACAATATGATGAACAATCCCTCTAATGTATTGATCTTGACAACTTAGCCATAAGATTGTCATTGTGGGTTTGTGGGCGAGTGGCACAGCAAAAACAACGTGCTATCAATGCATTCTATGAGGCACCGTTTGCAAAACGACGGAAACCAATACATCTAAATCTTGCAGGTGTGTACTTTGAGCATGCACCAAACATATTCACACACACCTCCACTGCTCTATTTTACACATTTGAAATAGTGTCTGATGCACATATACACACCCACGGGCATGTGTGCACACAGTCAAAAACACACACACATAGAGTTTCCATCCCACTTTTGTTCTTCGTCTTGGTTGCGGTGTATTATAGGTCACAGTTATGCAATTGTGTAGAGGCAGCCTATTTTCTGTCTCTTCTTCCTCTCAATCTACCTGTGTATGCTGTTCTTTCTTACTACCTTGCAGAAAAGTTATGAGTTTACTCTTTGATACATACTTAAAGCAAAAATGACAAATGTGAGTATTTGCTTGTAATATGTTTTCCAATATTAATCAAATTTCTTATGGTTCTGATCTTAAGTTCAGACAAACCAATCAGTATAAATATGTTAGTTTGCCCTTTTTTCACGGCCATTTTTCACTATTTACTGATACTTTGGGGTCTTAAAGATTAAAGAAAATAATTTATGATGAAAAAAATTATCATCAGCAGCTCTCAGGCACTATGTTTCTTGATAATTCACTCAAAAAACACTTGATCAATTATAATATTTTTATTGTTTTGATAGCTCATTGGACTTTTGAGTGCAGACAGTTCAGATTCAGTAAATGCCAAAAGTTTAAATGGGTTCTGTCAAACACATTGTTATAACATGCAAGCAACTGTTGATTGTCCATTACAATGTGACTGATGCATGAATGTTTTTAGTGAACTATTCACACTGTTTTGCAGCTTTTACTTGCAGCTCTGCCTTGTGGTCGACAGTGGCTTCCAACCACGTCAGCCAAACAAGAGCACATCTGCTGTCTGCACACTTTGGTGACCCTATCACACACACACACATACATACATATGAAGACACAACAGAAATGGAAAGTACAAGTATGTGCAAACCAGCAAGTATTTAAGTGGTAGTTCACACGTTTATACCATGTAGAAGTGTGTGGGCCAACATGTATATTTCCCAAAGCATGTGTGTTTATGTGTGAAAGCGTTCTGACACTTTGCACAAACTGCTGCACTTAGCAGAGGGAAGATAAGAAAAAAAACTCATCCGCTTCCATTTTGACTTATCAGCAAGGTTACCTGAACAACTCTGACAGTGTTTCTCATGCATAGATAACAGATGAGTTCTGTTTGGGTTAAATGAGGGCAAACATGAAGATGACACGATAATATACGATAATAGACGATAAGAACAAGAGATAATAAATTAGTTTCTCTTTCTGCTCTGCATGCTCATCATTGATGAATTAATATAACATAAGGTAAGATAGTTTTGTTTATCATTAAATATATACCCAGATATAAATGTAAATTAATTGACTTACCAAGAGATTAGCTGTGGTTGTTCGGATGTCATACCAGCACACAAATTAACTGGAAATTAGTTGACGATTTCTGTGTAGGATTTGCTCATTATGTTTGGATGGTTGTTTGGAGGAATAAACAGGACTCTACTTTTTCCCCATTTGCAACAAGTTTGAGTAACGTTCATCTGATTTAGCCTGACTGGTAAGGGGAGTCAATTTGCATCCTGCTTCTTTCTTTATTGAGAAGAAAGAGGAAAAGAATCATGGTGAACGTCTCGCCAGTTGCCATGACAACCCACCATACCCAATAACCCGTGGAAAAAATTTGTGTGTAGCCGTCACACACACAGGAGCACTCTGTCGGCCGTGGTTTAAGGGCAAAGGCAAATCTTGTTTACAGCGCAGAGACGTGCTGATACATACACACACACACACACATACACATGCAGACACAAACTGCACGGAAACAATCTATCCACTTCACTACAAAAAAACCCTTCAAGCAGCTCTGTCGGCACATCCTGTGTAGATGTGAGCCACCAGAAAATACAGTAACCCACAACTACATGTGGTGTTACAGTTTCTACGTCAGATATCCGGACTGAAACAAGCTCTTTAACAGAAGAAAATAAAAAACAGATAAAAAACAAGTTATTTAACATTTGCTTAAAAGCTGTTCTAAGCTATGAAGAGGAGGGTGCAAAATGCACACTGCTCCTTAAAATTATTCTGGTAGGTCTGTGTTTGAAGTGTAAATGGTTTTAGTGCAGCACTCTGGGTTTAGAGAGGCTGCTACTTGTGGTTTTTGGGTTTGTGGGCTTTTGTATAAGATATAACGGTTCAGTTTCCCTGTCAGCATATTTAGGCCATGTAAGCCACTACTTGGGTTGTGAGACAAAAGACAGGCTGAGAACAAAAAAATGGGCCTTAAAGTCACAGTATCTAGCTTTCAGTTTGCATATTGTTAAATGTGGACAGAAAAATAAAGATTAGATAAAGTTTTACTTAATAAGTCCTTGCAAAATTTGCAGCAATAAAAAGTAATACAAAAAGTTCTAGCATGTTTATCAGGATGGTCAGCATTTCTGTAAGCAAATAAGGTGTGGATTGGCCAATTTAATTTAGTTTAAAAACTATTAAAAAAATTGTTTAAAATGACTGAACTTAAAATTAAGAGTTGAGTCTGGTACTTACATTTATCTTAACGCTGATTAAATATGTCCCCAACACATTGAAATGACAGGCGAAGCCTTCTAAATGTTGACATATCTTAGTCATAAGCTACATGATCACCATACCCACTGTACATCCGCTGAGGGGCATCAGGTAGAGACAAGAAGAAACAGTCCACTCAGTTGTACACTTGTCAGTAAACAATGGCCTTTTTTGCACTATGTTAAGAACCTTGTAACCTTTATGTACTTTACGGGCAAATGCAGAAAGTCACCTTGGAAGTAGAAATAAACTGCTGATTAGTGTTGTGTTTGTGGTCATCCACGCTATGAGGTCATGCATGACACATGCACTTTATAAATCATGATCAATAACATTGCTGGTAAGTCTGAAAAAGTACCTAGAAGATGTATTTAGCACATTTACCACCTCCTTAGCAGAGACGATAATGAGTTCCAGGAACTCACACCCGCAGCAGGTGAAGAACAGCGAAAATAAAAGCAAACCTGTGAAGATTAACCAGTTAAAATCTACAGTAGAAAAGAGCTTACAATAATGTTGTCACACTCACTTGCTCACTCGCCTTGGCTCAAATTACAACACAGTGCCGTCACGCGGCGACGTAAAAAAAAAAAGTACCGGTACCAGCCAAGCGCAGTATAGCACCGTTTCAAATGACTCAGTACCGCAGTACCAATTTAGTACCGGTATACCGAAAAAGCCTAGCTTAGAATATAATACTGTATCAATATATAGGGTAATCTCCACCAAGCAGTTAGACATGTTAAAATACATTTTTGAATATATTTCCTATTGCACTTAGCAAATGTACGTAGATAAGCAGAGCATAGTCCACAATTTGTTGCGCAACATGCGGTTTCATATAACTTAGTTGCTGTCCTTTTTGACTGGTACCAAACTGGAGCCATCAGTCATTAGTTCTGCTCAGTTCAGCTCAGCTCTTGTGACTATCGTACCACAGATCTTTAACAATGCAGTGCTTTCACACTCAACCCACTCCAAATTGACCAACTCAGAAAATTACACCACAGAACACAGCACAAGACAGACAGTCACCACTATTAGGCATGTATGACAACTTACTCAGAAGATAAAAACAGAACCTCATAGTCTTATATGGTTGTTTCACAGACACATTCTCCCCGGCAGCTGGAAATTTAAAAGATCTGATTCTCATTTGGGTTTCACACATTAGAGTGTTGTTTACTATTCATACAGAGTGTTGTTTACTATTAATACTTTTCATCCTTGAGTTGAGAAGTTACTACATCTGACATGAATTCTAAATAATGTGGACGTAAAATCTGTGACTCATGATTCTTTTTGGTACACAACATCTGAATATTCTGGATATTTTACACTATTGGTACTGTAATCCTGTTCTGCCTGTACAAAATGTAGTCATAGGAGATTAAGATGCTTTGCACATGAATGTTGCCAAACAATTACCATTTGCAGACAATAAGTTGACAGTAGCACAAAGTGTGGCCCAGAATCACATTCCTACTTATTAGAAATGCACAAACAGTTGATGCCATACTGTATACAGCCCCCGGTATGACTAAAACTGCTAGCAAAATCCGCAAATTAAAATGTAAAGCTGGTCTAAGCACCACCTTGATGAAATCCCATATTAAGCCGAGCAGGGAGTCAATGTGCACTGGAGGGAATGAGAGTGAAGCCAAGCCAACAGGGAGTTCTGCCTCCTATCTCGTCCCCACTCCCTCTTTTTCTTCACTATCATTACCTTGTCTGTCACTCCCCATGCAATTTCCTCCCATTTCTCTCACTCATATTCTTTTTTCACCCCCTTTTTTACTTGGTATCTTTGTAACTTTCCCGAATCACTTCCCTCTCCCCTTCCTTCTTTCCCTTCACCGTACCTTTCCTGCTTCAGCAATTTTTCTTTTTCCCCATTTCCCTCCTCCTCCCTATTTCCCTCAGGTTGTTTCCTCCTCACTCTATCAGTAGGTGCCACATCTGGCAGCTTTCAGACTCCAGACTAGGCCTGCCTGGCTGGGAGAGAGAGTGAGATAATCGGGCTAATCCCTCCGTCATCCCAGAGGCTATCACGCTACTCTATAACCCCCTAATCCCTCTAATTCCCTCACACTCTGCAGTCATCCTCGCTGTCAGACACATTGGGATCCTTATCGCCAGGCAAGAGCTGCAGGCGCTGTGTGAGTGTGTGCGTTTATGTGTGTGTTTGCGTCTCAGTTGCTTCCTTTTAATCAGTGAGAAATGTCTGTGGCCTTGCAGCCAAACTGACCTGACCCGGGCTTTGAGGAACTTTAGCAAATGGATAAACAAACCATCTCTATGCAAAATGAGGAATACTCTCCCTCCCTCTTTGTGCTTTTGATGAGTCCAATTAAAGCGGTGTATGACAAAGTTATCCCCCCCCCCCTCCTCCTCCTCCTCTCTTTTCATTCTCTTGTCTGTCTTAGTGAGTGCGGGTACAGATGCAAAGAAATGCAGCAACAAAGAGCTGAATATCTGCAAGCACACTATGATCAATAAACACATTTTACACACAGATTTGCTGGAAACTGAAGAAGGGATTTGGAAGGCAATAAAGGCTCCAAAACTGGACCTTGGACAACAACAGTTGATCACATCTTTACAGATATATTGATCAACCTATCCAAGGCACTGGGGCAGGAAGAGTGGTAGCAGAGCTGGGATAATTCAGCTCTTTTAATCTGATGGAAGGAGAAAGCTGAACAGGCAAGACAGACAAAAATGGTCCAGTTCTGTTTATCAGGTGCATCCATGACTGTGCCCTTTGAACTGTGTGAAAAGTAGTCCCACAAGGAATGGCTGTAGGGTGGGCGAGGGGTTAGCAGGTTACATTCTCTCAATGCTCTTACCAGAGGACTGTGTGATTGTGTGTGTGTGTTATTGATTGGTGCTTCTATTTAACAGCATGTTGTTTATCATGCTTGTAGCTCTGTGGGCGCCAGCCGACTGCATTACTGGAATTTGGCCATGGGCCTATGAATCTCTCTATCTATCCATCTATCCATTAGAGCTGGTTGATATGGAAAAAAATGTTATTACAAGTTTATTTTTTCCCCATTTTTGATATCAATAAACTGGTATATTACAATATTAATTAAGACATTAACTCAATTAAGCCTAAAGATTCCCATTTATAATCTAAATAAGGCTTGCTGGTATGTAAAATTATGGTTGTCTTTTATTTGGAAAACCCTGAGAGAAGAATGAAACAATAATGCTGATCTTTCTTTCGTTTTAAAGTTCACCCTTGCAATACCATCGGCATCGCTCTGTACCCCCACTGGTCAGTTTCTGAAACGCATAGTGAAAAAAGTCATGGAAGTAAAAGAATTTTAACATGTTTGTTTCTCTTTAGGGATGTGGGTTTAGGCTGAGGGGCCCAGATGCTGGATCAAATGTTGGCTACCCTGACACACTACATGGGTTAGAAAGATAAATTATTACATCCACTGATGGTTACTCTTTTCGACCCAACCTGATGCCCTTCCTCTGCCAAATCAGGCCCCAAATTTTTGGGGGCAATAAAACTAATGAACAAGCAGACTAATAGTATCAACTCTAAAAGTTTTGCAATGCCACTGATGTCTGACCACTGGTTATATAATTTATATCATTTAGTCCCTCTGTCTATTATTCTATTTATCAACTTATCTGTTCGTGCATTCATGTAGCTACCAGTCCATCTATCTCTGTACCTATCATCCATCCTGCAGTCATAGACCAGATGAGAAGAAGAAGGGCTCAAAAGTTATGTATGTTTTGCCTCATACATCTTCCTTTTTTATTCAGTGTCACCAAATGAAATGTGGCATCTGATGACACTTCCACCCACTCTCTGACGACTCTGTGGGGCTGTGGCAGTGATGTGAGCGCTGGCATTGTGGCTAATGCTAGAGATTGAGCAGGGTTCCTGCAAGAGAGACAGCTCATCAAGCTGGGGAGCAAGCCAAGTGGAGTGTGACAAATCTCCATTTACCATCGGCGCACGGGGGCAAGGGTAAAATTAGAAACTCCGCCGCTTCTAACTCCCCGCTGCTAATTCCATTTCGTGCAAATTAATAAGTGTTTTTGTCCTCCTCCCCTCGCTCCACCCCCTCCCCTCGTTCTCTCACACTCTCACTCCCTCCCTCATCTGCTCTCCTTGACGAATTGCATTATCTCAAGGAAAAAAAGAAGCTCATACACTAGTAATGAGACATTGTTAGGCAAATCCCAAGTCAGTTCCAGCATTGTTTATGGAATAAATGCCTGATTATCAGCTTGAGAAGTGTGTCTGTGTGTGTGAGAGAGAAAAAAACTGCACTGCTGTTGGCTGCAGGGCAAGATACAACTTGTTTTATGCTGTTGTTGTTCTTTTGTCATCATCATTACCGTTTCCTATTTGACAAGAAAACACTCCTGATAATTTGGCAATTCATTATAAGAAATGACCCACTGTGAATTGAAGCAAGGCGTGGAATGCTGCAGTATGTTAATGGTCCTCTGGTGAAGTGTTCTCTTGTAAATGGATGTATTGCCTCTGAAATGTCTTCTAATTTCTACATTTTGTTCTGAGTAAACCATTATTTGAAGGTGATATGTTCACAAACATAGCAACCAGAAGATTGACTATACAATTAAATTTAACACTGTCATATTTTTAACCACAAGATTTATAGTTAATAAAAAAAATATTTTATATAATAGTGCTGAGGCTCATGTGTGGTAATGTAAATAAACAATAAACACGCCAAAGAGGAAACTGACAATTTTTTTCAGAAGTAACACACCCACCAAGACACTGACACGGTAAAGGAGAGTGTGAAAGTGATTGCAGACCTGGAGCATAAGAAGAGAGCATAACCTGTAGTGGGAGCTGTAGTTGCATTGCAAGTTTTGCGTGTAAAACTTAAATAATAAACCCCAGATACATAACTCCTTGTTCAGAGAGATGAACAACAGAAACTCTAAATATTTCACTATCCCTTCCACTCTATTAGGATGAAGTTTTATTTGGTATGATTTCCTGTAACCTACTGAGTTGTCCCTTCTCTCCATTTCGCCGGCTGCTCCAGGCTTGACCTGGTCTATGCATTCTTATGTCTTTACTAAGCTGTACCTACACCATCACAATGCAACTTTTTGCTTTGAGGAAGCAGAATGTAACATTAATGACTTTGTTCTACTCCATCTCTGCATCAGACCAGCATCAGAACTCTTCAACCGTTGTTGTTAAATATTTTTAGAGAGGAATAGTTGTGTTAATGGGGTCATGTCAGCCTTTTGTGCCCTTGCTTATGCACATGCAATTGGACCATGTAGAAGCCCACCTCTTCCAACCATGCCAGGGCCAAGAAAGTGATCAAAGCAATCACACCAGTCAACCAAACTGGACTTTTGGGTCCAACATGCTTGGGCACGGTGCAGTGCAAATAACTGTTACAGCTACAGCTAAGAAGTGAACAATACACATTTTTGATTTTCTGCTTCCTTTCTTCGTATGCTAGTCTCTTGTGCTGACTCCATAACACAGAGGGTAGAGAGAAAGGAGTAAACAACAAAATCCTTAGAAATAGGCAATGATCAATCATCACAGTCTAAGCACCTACTCATATCTTGGCGGTACCCAGAGATTTACAGCAGTGATTGAACCCATCTCCCTAATAGGCCAACGATTAGCAGGCTGCAGTGGAAGGAAAGCACACTGGATCAATAGCGCACCAGAGAGAATCAATGGGCTGCTCCATAGCAAGTCTCTATGGCTGCTGCCTCCCATCAGGCATCTTTATAGCTTTGTTAGTCTACCCTTAACTATGATCATAAAACATGCATTTCTGCACTGTCGCAGAGAGGGATGTGTTAATGTTGGGTTGCTAATGAATTTAAACGTGCCATGAATGTGGTTCTGTTTCATTACACTGTTTCATACATACTCAAGTGAAGAAAAGGTCATTCTTGACGTAATGTAAACTGGCAGTTCCGAATACGCCATTTGATGTAATGTTTTTCCAACAGCCTGCCACTGGTCTGTATAATAGGATAACGTCGCGGTGTGTGGCTCTACAAATGCTGAAACAAGTCTGCCTTTTGTACATGAGTTTTCCCACTTTAATATTGTCAAACCCTCAAATATGCTACAAAGTTTAGTAGCTGCTATCAGTATCAACAATTTACTCACATTACACATTATAATAATTAAATGCCATTTGCTATTGGAGACCTTTTACAGACTCAATGATTCAAACAGCTTATTATGATGCTTAAAGACTTTGAAATTAGCAACCACCAAGCACTGTCAAAAATCGGAAAGATGAGGAGGGTATGAGAGGTCACTGCCTGTTAACTTGTTAGACAAGCAGCCTGTGATAATTTCCACTGATAAGCAGCATGGCTGTATTTCCTGTAAGAGTATGAGCTGGCACTCAAGCACAGACTGTAGATCTCTCATTCAGCTCATGCAGAAGCTGGTTGAGCTGATCACTGGGAGGATGTTAATTTGACACGACTGGCCACAAACTAACGAGATTATTTATAACCTAGATGACTCACAGACACCCAAAAACAGACATACATGCTGTGTCAGTCTTTCCTGTGGGAAGCAAAGAAAGCACCAAAGGAAAAGTGTTTCAATCAAAAACAAATGTTACCCGGCAAAAATTTACATACTGTATGTGCTCACATTTCTGGGTAATGATCATTCATGATAATGAACAAACAAATGATGCAATACTGTGTAAGCATTACCTAATCCTTTTTTGATTTATTGCACATCTGTTATGGGTTGTTGATGAGCAAGTTTAATAATTTCTTTCAAACTACACTGATCTATTTTGGGCCAGTAACTGGCAGACTTGAGCAGCAACAAACAGTACACCGCCTGCATTGGCCACAACCACATTTTCTCTAGGCTCGTGCTAAAATATTCTTGCAGATTTGCATTGTTGCTAGTGACGTCATAATGTAACCTACAATAAGAAAACATGTCAGAAATCTTGATTGTTTCATGATATAAATCCTTATATCTTTACACCATACATTTAGGGTCGGCAAAACATCGACAAAGGAGAGGGGTTATGGGAAATAAGGGGACAGAGAGACTGTGAAGAACATGAAACATAAACTGGCACCACAGCTGATCAAAATTGCTCAAAAGTAATCACAATTACATAAGCCTGCTACTATTAATCTTATTAATCTTACTAAGTCTTATATTAACTGCAATAGGAGTCTGTAAATAAAGTTAATAAATAAGTTGATAAAATGTCAGTAAATCATTAAAAAAAAATGAGTTCAGGGAGAAGTTTTCAAATTACTTTAAATAAGTATGTCTTCATGCATGGAACCAAAGAATTTTTGGCATTTTAACTTTAAAATAGTATTAAACAAATAACAGATCATCAAAACTGTTGCTTTTTCAACCCATGTCCACCACTCAAAAATTACTTTTTTTTGTTGTAGTTTAGCCTCATTGCTTTTTAATTTTCCTGGGGTGAGAAAAAAAAACATTAAAGGATTTCAATTTAAGTACAGGCTCCAAAACAGGTGTCAGTGGACAGCTGAACTGATCACCTGACTAGAGAGAGATACCAGTCTGCAGGTGCCTTAATAATTCAATAGTTCTATTCGCAATCACAATATCAGTGCTCTCTGAGCCGTTTGTAGACTATCCCTCAGGCCTCAATAGTTATTAAAGACAGAAATTATATATTCATAACACAGGATATTGCTGCTTGTTTATTTATAGCTTGCTTCAATTTTTCAGTGGTATTTTGTCAGTCGACTTCCAAGCTATCTACCTTGCTTTGCCTCGGGCCATATATACCTCTCCCTCCACAGCACCCCCCAATAGGGGAAAAAACCTCAGGAATGGCTAAATTGAAAGTGCGCTTTTTCCATTATTTTCAGGTTCGACCACAGCCAAGCTATTTCCTTGTTTGCTTGTGCCCAGACTTTGCAATGAGGATGTTTCTTTCTTTCACTGCCTTACAGACAGCTTGTTTGGTTCAGCTGCTGTCAAGGGACTGCAGAGGATGCTGGAGAGCGTGGGTAACATTGTTCGCTGTAGTCAGGGGCTCCCAAGGACAAGATGATATTATCACACTCAGACAGATGTGTGTTTCTGCGCGTGTGCATACAAGCAACAGCAACTCTCTGTTCTCTGCTATGCTTGTTAAACGAAAATACGTAAAAAATTTTTTTTTTACTGAAGCAGCAAAGATTTGACACACAATGTATGACAAATGAATACAAATAAAGGAAAACAGTCATGTGGTGTCCAAAAACTGCAATTTTGTTTCAGTTGTTGATAAAATTTACTTTGCATCTTTGTACTTTGTCCTTTGCTGTGCCTTTGTTTACCCCACTGCGACACAGGCACCCTGCTGGACACGCAGTCTGTCTATCATCCCAAAATGTTGGCGGCAATGAGCTGTGGCAATAAGCTTTGAGCAAGCCAACACCCAGACTCCCAAATGAGCCAAAAAGTGACTTTCACACATTTAACAGAACCCCTCACATCAGAGATATTCTATTCCCTTTCCCTTTCCAATAAGCTGTTTTCACAGCACATTTGCTCCCACTTAGCACTCAACATTCACATAAAGTAGAGACAGTAAAATCCTTGTTGTTCAGAGTGATTAACAGGAGGAGAAGAAAAAAAAACATTTCCTAAAAACTGGCTGCCTTCCAAAAGACATTTGTCTTCATTTGTCAAAGGTGAGCCACTCTGTTCTGCTGTGCAGTGTAGTTTGACTCCGAAAGCAGCAAGTTGGCTCAGTATTGACGAGTCAATCAGCAAAGGTCAGCAGGTTTAGGGGAAGTGGGACACCTGAGCGGGACTTAATCTACTTCGTCCTTTAAGTGAAGGATTTTAGATGAATAAGCAGGTGCTGGAAAGCTATTACCCACCCACCTCCCTGGTTTTTCATCAGCCAAGGGCAGAAGGGCCTGGAGAAATGCCAGCTGTGTCTAGGAAAACACACACTCACATTTGCAGGAGAGGCAGAAGTTGGCACCTGCCATTTTGACTCACTGATAGGCATCTAATATAACCTCCCTCTGCTCCTTTACCTCTCCTCTCCGACACACACCCTCTCCCAAAAGATATGAACAAATCACAGTAATGGGTGTACAGCTGCAGTCTGTGTTCTGTGCTGCTTAATGGAGACAGTGTGCACATTTGACATCTGTACACGCGCACCAATTCCCTAAGTGACATGACAGTGTTTACAACTCCACAGGCCTCAAGAGTGTTGGAAGTTTCCAAATTTTTAGTCAATTGAACAGTAGTTTACAGATGATTGCACTGCGTCCAGTGACATCTATGTGATGTCTGAATTAATGAGCCAAGGCATAGGGCTTGAATGTCTGAGAGAGGGCTTCAAGTTCAGATCAGCAAGGCGAAAGAGATTGAAGAAATTACCTTTATAAATCTGTATAATCAATTACAGAGATGCTGAAAGTGAAATAAGATTATGGGCCAAGATTTACAACATTCAGAGTGGGAAACATGGAGGAACAGAAAAGGATGACGTGTATTTATTTAAACCAAATGAAATGTGACAGCAGGAGGGATCTCATCATGTTTCTGCGTCATGCCTGCTCGTGGCAAAAAAAATAATAAAAACATGGGTTCAACTATGACTGAGACTTCTCACTTAAATACTTGAGAAATAGGTTCCACACACTCTCACACACACACACACACACTCACACTTTCTTGGCTGTCACAGATGCAGAGGTCAGGAAAGCCAGGGTCAAACTGGGAGTCTGCAGAGAGGGTTTGTTTTCCACTTGTCAGTCTGACCTTGGTGATGTCAGTTCATTCCCAGTCGATAAAACCTACACTTAACAATCCAAAGCCCCAAGAATAACAATGATAGACTGCACCATGGAGGAGCAAATATCAAGACAAAAAAACATTTTATAATCCTGCTAATCAGTCAATCAAAATTTCCAAGTTTTTAAATTTCCTATAGCTCAATGTTAATGTTTTGAGCAGCACATTATGCACATACAACAATAAATCATCCATTGTCCACCATACAACTCAACAACCAGCGCAGTGGTGCTTGAAGCAAAGTCGTCACAGTAACAATATCTATATTTGATAGATATCTATACATAAGTTCATGGCAATTCAACCCCTAACTGGTGCAATATTTTAGACTAGATCAAGTGGTGGACATGAATTGTTCTACAAAAGTACAGTAAAAACTTCATACCCTTCAGCAACCTTTGTTGTAAATATTCCTTCGCTGCAGCTCTTTTTATTGTACATTAACAATAAATTTATGCATAGCCTCTGAAAAGAAAGTTATCTCTGTCTCTATATTGCAGTCATTTAACCTTTATTTTTGGAGTCGCTGATAAATTTCAACAGATTAATACTTATAAGTTTTCTCAAAGATGTCAGTCTATTGTACTTCTTATTTACTTTTTTTGACAAGAACACAGCAACAGCCTTGACACCTAAAAGCACTAGAGGCTCTCCCATTAGCTTTCAATGAAATAAGAGAAAGAAAGTGCTGAATGATTAGCTATGTTGCCAAAGCAATATCTATTATTATGACTTGGTGCCAGTTGAAAATGAACCCTGAACTTGGCTCCTTCCCCCAAGCAATTTAGATTGAAGCAGACAAATCTCTGTGTCAGAGGTTTGACTGCAGACAGGGCCAAATGCACAGCTGAAGACGTAATGGCTTTTAATCCGAGCATGTTTTACTGTGCAGACAAAATAGTTCTGTCAAATGATTTTGTTTGCTTTACAGATTTAGCTCTTTAGTATTACTTAGCATACTCCAATGGCAGATGTTTGTGATTAGGAGTCAAATTTATGAGGAATGCTGTATTATGCAAACATCAGCAGTCATGAGCTAGGAAATTGGGTGTAGATAATTGATGCTAAAAAGAGATTTCAATTTCTTGTTATTAACTGTCCTTTTGGTCTATTTAATAGTCCTTCCTTTGCCTACAAAGTCCAAAGTAGGTAAAAATAATGTTCAAAAGAATAAAGGGAAAGAAGTTGCAGGGATTAAAATCTGGCAGGTATTGGGGTTAGGGAACAACAAATATGTTGCTGCAGCCCAGAAACTTGAGCGTTTCAAACACACTGTGATTCCCCAATTTGCCATCATCCCAGTGTTTCAGTCATTTGCATCAAATGTTTTCCCTCAGACACCCTGGAACATCACAGTAGTTCTCAGTGTAACACTCTGATCCTGGGGGACGAAGTCACAGTGCAAAACTCACCACTGTCATGAAAATCACCAGCATGCCTTTTTGTTGTGCTTCTGATCTGATCTGATATGCTGTCTGTGGTCCTGGGGACTGTAGACCTTTACACTTCAAAGACTGTTGCTTTGAAACTTGGAAAACTTACCCACAAATGTTATTGTTTACACCTGCTACATTCACATTACTACACAGTCCTCCATTATAATATAGCAACAACACTGCAAATAGTAATATAAAAACTAGTGGTGGGACTCGATTAAAATTTTTAATCGCGTTAATTATAGGGTCTGTAATTAATTAATCGAAATT
>JAQMCX010000001.1:27018170-27058593 GCA_029814765.1 Acanthurus leucopareius
CCGGCGTACCAGAAACGCGTGAGTAGGAAGGTTCCGCATGCGGACTCTTGGAAAGGAAACAATTAATCGCGTTAAAACCTTTATCGCGTTAAAATCTTTATAATTAATTGATCGAAATTAACGCCTTAAAGTCCCGGCCCTAATAAAAACAAATGAAATTAAAAATGCTGCATTCTCATCATAATGGAATTACAAGCAGCACAAATATAACAATACCAGGCATCTTTCTCTGCAAGCAGGGAGCTTTTATTAACAACAAATAAACTATGTTTGTGCTTTGTTTGGGATGTCTCTGGAAAAGAGATTTAGCTGTCTAGCTGAGGCCATCTCCGGTGGTTTTCCTTCCTGATGTTTACTTGACCCAATCAAAGACTAAAGCAGAATACCTCAGGTGGCTCACAAGTCTGGATACAAAGAGTAATCAGTGCACATCTCCTCCCATGGGTGAAATAAAATGGCCAACAATAAACATAACAGGCATGACAGTACAAAGACCTTGATAAGGTTCATTGTAGTGTCTTAATGTTCAACTTATATTGAAAAAAAAAAGAAAATGTAAATGAAAGCAAGATAGAAGATAATTTAGAATTTAACTGTTCTAACAGAATTACTTAAAATAAAATAATACTGTGAGTCTGAGATTCACCTTATTTTAAACTTTCTCCTTGAAAATAAATACAAGACATAAGATCAAACAGGACCAAATATAGCACAGCAAAAGCTATTCACAGTGCTGGAAACAAACCATGCTGTGCACAACACTTGCTGTAATCAAGCACCGCTTCCTTTGGAACATCCTTTAAAGAATAGAATTACAAACTTCCTAAATTACCTTTAGATAAGCTCAATGACACAGTGAGCATACTTTTGTTTTTCTATTTCAAATAACTGCACACTTCCTTTACTAGAGAAAAGAGCAACGCTTAATGCTGGCTTCAGAAATAAATGAATATTGCACAAGTTAAAAATCACACAAAAACAAATACTATATTCATACAAGTAAGAACACACAACTTAAGATCAACTCACCGTGATAATCTATGTGTGCAACTGTGCATTGATAAGAGATTAACAATGAATTTGTACATTTTAGATAGCATGTCTGCAGTAAAATGTGTTGATCCAGAAACCATTATTTCCTAAGAGTTAAATGTGTAAGGAAACATACACCTTGAATAAACTGTAAAAATCTTCAGGCATTCTGCCTAATTGGTCCCCCTACAATATTTTCTTTCAGCCCCTGGAAGATTTGTTGACATTAATATTTTATGAGAAAGATTTTGCAGATTCTGCTCAACTTATGGAAATAAATGAGCTCAGATGAGGTTCCTCAAGATCCCCTGCCAGCAAACACAACTAATATACTGCAGTAGGTAACACTTGTATGACCCGAGCATCACCTCAGCATGTGTGTGTCTATTTATAAAAAGTCCTTGAATACACTCACTGAGATGTACTTTAAACTACACTTTTCACAGAGAGGAAGAGACTTAAACTCAGATAGTTTTCCCAAGATCAATGAAAGGCAAGTTCACGCTCCCTTGGTAACAGAAATAGGGGAATCATAGTACGTACACACAGCCTAACTGGTTTGAAGGGGGAAATAGGCAGCTGTTAGAGACTAGAAACCAGTTAAATCACTCAAATCATTAAACTTTAAAGCAGATGAAAAAAAATCTTGTCTCGATGTAACATTTTTCATTGTTAAACATGTATCCACTAAAACATTTATAAAACTTTGGAAGGTTGATTTTGTCCAAAGTGAGCATGCCAGGCTTTTCTACAATCTGTCTTCTATTATAACTATAATACTCAGGCGCCATGGTGATTTAATTCATCACAATACATGCTGCTATTCTAGTAGTTTTCATCACTACATGGTGATCAATAGCTGTTTAAAATTCTAAGCAGTTATTTTTATTTAAAAAAAAAAAAGATTTTCTAAAGTCCTACAATTTGAGGCAACCCATTGTTCCATGTTATTCACCATCTGCATGGCCATTTCAGGTTTCTTTGATCAATAATTTGTGGGAATGAAAAGGTGAAGGCGTGCCTGTCAGTGCATTTAGCTGTTGCAGACATGTGCAAAGCTCAACTCAGGGCACTCCTGGTAACAATAAAGCCATTCAGACTTACTTCTAAAATTACCAACATCATGAGGCAATTATCAATTTCCTGACAACCTCAGATGAAACATGCGTCATCCAGAGAGGATTTATGACCAGCGATAAAGAAAACAGCTTTAATAATATTACATTCTTTGACTGACATTCTAAGAGGGTTCTTTTTTTGTTTTAAGAGACTTGATTTGTTTATTTTAAACTGACTAAGATAACTTTAAAAACAGCTAATCCCAATCCAAATATAATTCTAACATAGTTGTGATGAGAGCAGAATTTAATCAGCCTTTTGCAGCAATTTTGCAGAAAGTACTGAATGGTAACAAACAGAGTTTTGTGTGGTAAAATGTGTATAAAATCGACTGTTCTGCATCTCTAAAACTCCTCTTGACCTCATCAGCCACTCTACAATTTACAAGGTCAACTGTCACATGTGCCAGAAACTCCCTCAGTGTCTACGATTACAGCTGCGAAGTGAAGGGGTAAGTCAAAATTGAAAGGCCTCATTTTCTTGGTATCAGAGGAAAACTGTTGTTTATCACAACTTGGCTTTTATTTTTGTAGCTCATTGGTTTTATCAATTATGGTAATACAAATAAACATAGACGAACTTTGTTATACAAGCTGTTAAGTTAGTTAAATTTGATTGGAAAATAAACAGATTTAAAGCCCAAACTGTCTTTGTCAGGATCCATCACAGCTTAAAGCCTGTTGTTCTGGTCTGACATTGACCTGATGTGCTTGCTCTAGTTGCACACTTAGCTATGCTGTGCAAGGAGAGATCATAAGCAACATTATTTTTACTCTCTCTTTTGTGTTTTTACATCTGAAAGTTGGTGTTAATCTGACTAAACTGTAACTACTGATCAAATCAACACTCTTGTTTATTATGTTTCTATATTGAGTTCTAAGAAATTACTTTAGCAAGCAAAATGTTATCAGATCTGACAAAATGTGACTTGCTGTAGAGATGATAAGTAATTAAATCATGCTCTCGGTAACATTTAATATTTACATGTATTCTTGAAGTTTGCAATCTTCTCATATCAGAATTGGATCTTGTTTTTCACAGAAAGAGTAGACAAGTTTCTCCTTAATCAACAAAATCAGTACAAAGGTGAAATTATAAATCGATTTTCAAAGGGTACAAAGTTTAGAGGTTATCATATAAGGTGTACTTTTCATTTACTGCACAAGGGGTCAGCTCTCTAGTGGGAGGTGTGGTGATTTGATCTACCACAAAGACATTTCTACCCCAAGGTCAACACCAGCTGAAAAATGTGATCAGCGTATGGACCATAGTTACATTTGGCTAAGCTTTTTGCTTGAGTCTGAGTCTGAGTCAGGTGCTCTGGCAGATCTGATCATTTTTTTGATGGCAGTGTGGCACATGCAGTTTCAGACCGAGATCAGAAAAGCCGTTTCATAGAGTTAAATGCATCTTAACTGCTCCCTTTTTCATGAAAATAAAACTTGCAAAAGTTTCTCTGTTTTTTAAACTATATAGCGAGAGTAAATACCAAAACATATTTTGGAAAAAAATATTTTCAAATGTTTTAGTAATGACTACGAGTGATTATTGATGTAAAAGGGAGACATAAGTGAGAGACGGAGGGGAGAAATCTGCATAAGAAATGGAAGAAAGCCAGGAGGGAAAAATAGCAACTCAGGGGGCAAAGAAAGCATAAACTCAGAAAATTATTCATAGACTAGAGGTTGTGTTATTCGCAAGCTTGGCACAAACACTGAAGGAACACGACTTACACACACACAAACACAATACACACTTGCTTGGCTATGTGCACCGTGTTTGGGAGACATCTCTAGAGTGCGTCTTCCACTACGCTCAATATTGCATGAGCCTCCACTAAAGTTGAACCCTGCCTTTTGTTTTAGTTAAGCAGCAAAATAAATAGAGCATAGCCTCAGCATCATAGGGACAATTAAATAAACAGCAGCACAGGGGTTTGAGGAGACATAGTAGTGCTAATCACTCGCAGCATTGAGAGCAGTGTGCTGTGGTACAATTAAATCACAGCCATTTATTAAACTGTAAACTAAAGCCTGGGAAAAAAGAGATGGGGATTAGGGCAATATTTTCTTTCTAAATGTGTAACATGGGCACTGAGCATGCATCCCTTTAAAATGGTGAAGAGAGAGAGAGACCTCTCAAGCTCAAGACTTTAAAACAGCACAAGGGATATTTGAAATAATAACTGATGCAAAACAGCGGATTTCAAAAGGGATTTATTTGGTTCTGCATCACAACTGGTGAGTCAGCCTTTATTCCATAAACCACAGCTTATAAGTCTGTTAGGATGTCTACGATAATACTATACCAAAGAACACTGGAAACAGGGTTAATTTACACATGTTTATGTGGGTGTGCCATGTTAGCATGTGCAAACTTACATGTACTGCATGCAGCAAGCAAGGAGCTCGTATAATTAAATAAAATGCATTATATCTATGGTGGTAGGACTAAGACTCGATGATCTGTTTGGAATGGAGTATAATGTGCACAGTACTACAAAATTACATTGAAGCAGAATACTTGGGTCAAAGAGACCACCAGCCCTCAGCTAGTAGCCCACTCATCTGGCAATAAACCATGTGCCGTAACGTAAAGGAATACTATGAAATAAATGTTGAAAGGGTTTCAAGTGTTTTGAGCTAAGTGCTAACATCAGCATGCTAGCATAATTAAAATTATGATGCTAAGAAACTAATGTAAAGCTGGTGTAATGTGTAACAAGTTGATCATCTTGGTTTAGCATGTTATCATGGTAATATTTGCTGATTACTACTAATTAATTTCAATAACTCCTAGCACGACTGAAAATGACAATTACAGAGATAGGTTGATACACAAATGTGTAATCCATAGTTAATAAGAAGTATAAATTATATGTGACAATTGCTTATTAAGAGGTAGGGTTAAGTTCTTGTATTGTCGAAAACAGAAAACCTTAGTATCCGAGTCATTATTCCAGGTCCCCTGAAAGAGTTCTCAATTAACATGATGCGAGCAAATATATCTTCAGTTTATTACTCTGACAAGTGACAACACTCAACCACAATTAGCCATCCCTTCACTCAGATATATATCGTTTCCATTATTTGATTGTATTTGCTTCCAAGCAGATGCAACAAGTACATAATTATGGCTGTAATTAAGCTGCAAAAAAACACAAGCCCTGCCACATGAGCACCTTTGAAACAATGAGTGCTCGATTCATTAGCATCTGCTGTAAGCTTATTAATCATCTAACAGGCAATTAGCAAGCTGTTACCATTGGCGGCTGGTATGTAAATATATTCCTGGGTTAATTTCTTCCTCAGATAATAAAGGAAACATTATGAAAATGAGCTCTGCCACTATGTAAATGATCTATGCCGTTAATTGCTCTGCACTGTTTCAACTTGGATCAGCAAATGGCAGTGTGATGGGCTGGCACTGAGGTTATATGCCAGGCTGCCGGGGGAATGAAACTGGTAGGCATCACACTGCAGCCTGCATGACAATTTATGGGGTGTTCAAATGCCTTTCGCGAACCCTTCTGTCAAATAGATAATAAACCTTGGCTAGCAGAGGTGGGCCCAGAGGGATTGGCCGTGTGAAAGAGTGGGGGAGTAAAAGCAATATGAAAAAAATAGACTGTGTGTGTTTTTATCCTCATACACACCAAATGACTGCACTCCAAGTACTCACAACACCAGCATATATTACACCCAAGATAGTTATTGGGAAAATGACAAAAACAGCTAAAAATACCTAAACATGGCAACTCACGCAAATGCGCCTTATTTTGCATTAGCAAATTAGTTTCACTGCACATGTGCACATGTCCCATGCCGTTGCTACACTAACAGGATATCAAGCCATGCTGAAAGGATTTTCTGGCAATCTAATGCTGAATTCACAGCACAACAGCACTAATGACACTCGGGCCCGACATCCATCATGGCAATGTTCATAAAGCCTGTGCCAACATGTAGCTTCCCTTCGGCCCTGGGTGCTAATCTATGCAGTGCAGGCGCGGAGAAGCCATTACAGCTCTGAATACATGATGAGGCTCACAGCTAATACTCCTCTCCACACCGGGGGGAGGTTGGAGGACGAAAGGCAATATAATTGAGGCCAGGGGGCAGATTGTGATCTATTGACATTAAGCTAGGGCTCTTAATCTGACAGTTGTCCCCTCAGAGATGTTGAGAGACAGCTGGGTGGGCAGCCACAGTCTTTTGGATGGATGCATACGACATATCCATGACTGTAATATTCACAAACCCGTGCTGCACCCCCAGTGTCAGTCATCTGCCAGTTTAACATGAGTACATCAGGAGACCTCAGACTGTGCATCTTTGAACAAAAGACAAACTAATGAGTCAAACTTTTACATACCAATTGAAATGCAAATAACACTTCTGCATGAGGTTATTGTACTTTTGGTCTTACTTGATATAGACGGATGAGGAGATGAATGGTTAACTGATTATTTCTTCCATCATGCTTCCAAAATCTCAGACAACCAGCAACGGACGAGATATCGCTTTTATTCAAAACTAAAACATTTGTTCTATAGCAAGTAAAAATTAAATATATGAACTACGACCTATTAAAATTCAAAATTTACTTCCGCAACACGTCGTTTTAAAGAAACTGGCTTACAGACTAGCAGAGGGCGTTACAAAAATTCACAATCAGCTTGACCCACTGCTTAGACCTATTGACCTGTAGGTAAACTTAGCTAACAAAGGAAAATGGAGGCAGAGCAAGCTTAGTCCTGCTGATGAGATATTTATGACAGTAAAGGACCTAAAAAGCAGTGATTGGAAATATTTTTAGCTCTACACCATAGCTTGAAAAACCACTCTCAAAACTCAGGTTGTTTTTCATCTTTGTAAAATGCACCTCCCCTTTCTGTTGTTGTCACAGATTATAAAAAGGTTATAAAAAAATTGTCAAAAAATTAAAAATTAACTGATAATGAAATAAATACTGAAGCTCTACACAGGAATCAAGAAGAAGACCACACAGTAATGAAATAGCTTGACCAATCTCCTGACACGACACACTGGCTGCTGATCAGCTGCACTTTACACACACACAAACACACACATTCACACTGAACACATAAACAAATACTGTATGCGTTCAGTGTGAAATTCTTTCATTCCTAAATTTCACACACACTGCTCTGTGACAGAAAAAAATACAACACATACACACAAACACTCCTGCACTCTCTTACACAAACCACTCTCCTGTCTGTGGTGTGCAGCCAATTAGATTACGTCAGTGAGTCACATGCTAAATGGCTTCACCACTTAAGTGTTCCCAAATGGCAGACGCTTTTTCCGCTGTCTTGGGTGCGCCGGGCAGTGATGTGTGGCCCAATCAGCAGCAACACGAAGCCCTTGTATATTTAAATATGTGTGACTACAGGGCATGTTATTCTCCCCACATGTTCCCTGGTCTGCCTGTAGAGCGTACTGATTTATTGACGCTCAGTGACATGGGGAGGAGATAGCAGATAGCGTAGCGGGAATCCAATGCACCACAACTGATGTGAAAAGCAGCCCAGAGTCTGAAATCATTTGCAGTTGCACTCCCAAGGCCCAAGTGATTTAAAGAGACATACTTCAGAGGGCCTCGGTGCCTGGCAGGGGAATGTAGTCACATCACATAAGAACCAAAGACATGCAAATAAATGCTGGGCCAGTGGAATCAATCCAGGCACATCACTGTTTCAAGGTTTTATTTCGAGTCCAAGATACTTCATAGAGGGCTATTGAGTTTCATTTTGTACAGCTCTCACGCCTACATCACAGCATGTTTGAACATTATTTAATGGCACAAGTACCTTGAACTGTCACGCTGAACAGGAAAAATTTCCCATGTATCTAAAAACAGGCTCATTTGTGACAGCCACATTGACGGAAACTTCGACCTCTCCTTTTAAAATCCTCTACCGTGCAATCAATGTGGAGTTTGAGTAATGCCAGGCCCATTAGAGCCGACCAAATTGCTGCAGGAGGCAGGGTAAGAGTGTCATCTATTGTGGGAAACGATTGCTTAATATAGCAGCAGGGGCTTGAAGGAGTGCTTACCAGAGCACAATCCACTAAAATCAATAGCAACAGTCAGGCTATATTGTTTCAAACGAGGAAAAAGTGCGGCTACGATAAAAAGCACTCAATATTGGTGTCTGGGCTGGTGAGACGCTGAGTCAGGAGTCAGGAGTAAGTAATGTAGTGCTGGAGGGAAAGATGGAGGGAGGTAGGAGAGGAGGAATAAAGGAGGGAAATACACTCTGAGCAAGCTCCATCCATCTAGAAGGTCAGTAAACTTTTCAGGTTTCACACATCATCCATCCTATCTATCTATTTTCTGTTATACAATTAGGGAGCTTTGGTATTTTTTAAATTTTATTTATAATTTTTCCATTCAGATGGGGAGGTTGACACAATACTGCAGCTTTTCCAGGAACAGTCTGTCTCTCAATGACAGAGATTGAGCATTACATGTGACGAAAGCGGGCCTGCATATAGTTTATGTTATAATAACACCAGTTCCTGACTTTTTCTGCCTGCTGTTTAATGCTTAGGAGGTGATGAGCAGCTAGTTTACCTGAGCTTCTTTGTGTTTAAAACAGCTGCTGACTGAATATAAACTTTTAAACCAAAACAATGGGCTGAAAGATGCTAAAGCAGTCTAAAGTGGTAAAGGGAACTTCAATATTTAATAACATTCTCTGTACATTTGTCAATATAAATGACTCACTTAACAACAAACACCCATTATTTTTACGACTGTTTAAAATGACTAGTGCAGTTTTTGAGCTCATGGTTACAAAATACAAACACTTAAAAGAAGATGCAACACAAACTGTAAATGTCTATGACAACCATTACTGCATTATGACCTAGATCTTCTTTCTCTAATGAAGGGCAATTATTGCAAACACAATCATACAAGGTTGAATGTCATAAAAGGGTAACTTTAAGTTAAGAAAAGTTGAAAAAGTTAAAAAATCAACTGGCCAAGCGAAACGTTTACCAGCCAAACTGTTTGTATAGTTAGTATGACATAATAGAATATGTTTCAACATAATAGAATAAATATAAAACAGATTATATTCTATTTTAAAACTTTGTTTAGAAACACTTTAAAAAAAAAACATAACAGCAGGGCTTGAGGACCTGTTGTATCAAAATATTGTGCAGTTGGGTAATAATGTTTGATTTGAGTTTTTCATGCAACATTTGAAAGTCGCCTATATATAAAATGAATTACATTTTGTTGTAATTTTAGCATCTAATTACAATCTAACGACAACTAATATTGATGTTTTTCTTTTGAAGATAGTCTTGTTGTTACACCAGCCTTTAGTGTAAATGTTGTCTTATTCATTGAAAGGTATTTCCAGTACTTCTCATGTTTGTTTATATCCGACTTTCTCCCAATGCTCCCGGATGACATGAAGACATGTTGCTTCAGAAGTAAATTTCAGTGGTAAATAACCAGTACTGAATCCACAAAACACAGTTTCATTGTGTTTCTCCCATCCTGGCTTGTGTGTTTTGACTGTGGGCAACATCTCTTTCAGCTACAGCCTTGAGTCCAGCTCACCTCATCAGTATGTATGTGCCCTCTTCATCCCCCAACAACAACAGAGGCAGCAGGATGAGAGAGTGAACAGGATCCCTCAATAAAACAGAGCTGGATGGGGCCTTGTGAAGCCACATTCCCTTCATTCTAGACCTGATTTGTTGAGCGCAGACAGTGGACTCTTCAAAGGCAGGGAACATTCCTGCAGGCCTCCTCAGATCTGAGACTAGGCTGCCCTCACTGCACCCACCATACACACCCACATATATTCTCACACACAGAGGCACACACACACACACACGCGCACACACACACACACCCACACACACGCACACACGCGCGCGCGCACACACACACACACACACACACACACACACACACAGAGTATCTCCTGTATATCAGTGCAAACACAATTTTCAATCCCTTATTTACTCTCCTCACTTGTCAGAGCCAAACAGAAGAAAGTTTATCGGTGTGGATCATGTATGTGTGTCTTTGTTTTTCTGTATCTTCATGCCTGGATGATTTAGTATTTACATTTTGGAATGTCACTGATTGTCTATCGTGGAGATTAAAGCAAAAAAGAGTGAAAAATCTTTTGACTGAACATTTTTTTCGGGCTAAGTCATATTCCTTGTTTATAATTTGCTATAAGTTGCACAGGTCACAGGGCCACATTAGCCTTTGATGCTTGCCAAACATATTACAAAATATGTAAATCACAAGATCTAAGCACCAACTCAAGCATAACCTTTGCTGCCGTTCTCTAATGAAGCCATCAAGACATAAAAAAGCTTTAATCAACATTTTATTTCATTACTTAAGACCAAATGTTTTGAGCACGTTTCCTAAAGGCGGTTTCAGTGCCATAGATTTTCATTCGAGATCTATGAAATGAAACTTCCTTTTTGCAAGGCTTGACAGTTTTTAGTCTCTTAAATTATTATCCATCAACACAACTTTGTGCATATGCTAATATTCATGTTATTTTAACACCAAACAAAATTAAGTATGTTTTAAATAAGCCTTCAATCCTTAAACTGAAAAAAGGAAGAAACCTTGACTGACCTTTTCAGTTCTTTATCTTAAAAAATGCAGGAAACTGTGAGGGGATTTTTCACTTTTCATGATTATAATTTATGATTATGATTATTTATCAAGATATAACTGAAATAAAATCACTGGTAAAAACAGTTTTCATATATATAATTATATATGAAAACTGTTTATATTCAAAAACAGTTGAATACAGTACAGTGCAAACTGTAAAAACAGTTTTCATATATATAATTAAATAAGAAAACTGTTTTTACCTATTTACAAATTTGGGGGCCCTGAGTTTGGTTTGTAATTATATAAACTACAAACTGTACCTTTTAAGATACTTAAAAAATGTGTATTTTTTAGGGTAAAGACTTACACAGCCAGTTTGAGACTAGGCTAATGACATTAGACTAATAAAAAATACACCAAAAGAAAACTGCACTGAAAAATACACCGAAAGAAAACTGCTGTCATTAGAGTCTTGTCTAATGTCTTTTAGCAGAATGTGAAAGACATTATTGGTGATATCTTTTTCCCTTTTTGAGTAAGGATGTCTTTACAGGAGGTGCTGTCAGCCTGCGGCTCCTCAGCTTCACAATGAATAAATTCATCCCAGTTGAGTAAGACAACATTCTTGAATGTCATCTGAGACATTTTCCACTTTTCATCATTGCTTCTGCTTCAATCACCACTCAGTAATTAATATTTAACAAGATACTGTAGCTGTTCAGTAAAAGTGACAGGTGTACATTCATTTTCTAACCAAAAAAAAAAAAAAATCAGTGCATAGCCTGAGAGTGCATGACTACGTGCTGCTCACTATAAGCAGATTAGTGGTAGTTCTGCCGGTGCATGGAGACAGCTCTAACAGCATATTAGCCCTGTTGCTTTGTTTACCTCAGGGCTCAGCTTTCCTAAAGGCTACTAAATTAGCATTAGCAAGTGCAGCAATACACAATTAAGCCCAGTCTGCTCCATGTCACAGGCAGATCAACACCATGCAAAGTCATGCTAATTGGCTTAGCACTAAGCCTGTTTGAAGTGTGCTTATGACTGATGCACAAATCTGGCCTCATCAAAGGGATGCCCAGGCAGACTAACCTTCGCTTTAGTCGAACACTAGTGATTGATTCATTCGGGAGCTACTCTGCAGTTGATTATTGAGGTTTATCAATGAGGCAGCAAGGTTGTGGTGGGGGGCTATCAATTCAAAATCACAGCTGAGGAAATCTGTGTGAGTGACGTAAATGAGAATTTCCTTTCCCTCAACAATTACTGAAGTATCTTTTGAGCAAAGCACAAAATCTCTGATCACTCTGGAAAGCACTGACAGAAAACAGGCCATATATACTGAGGTATGTTTTGTTCTAATAAAAGGCCACATGAAATAATAAACCAATTCGTAATTGTTTTTTGCTAGCATATATTCCAGCCAACCAGAGAGTACTATAAACATTGAAATATCCCACTTTTTACCCATTTCTGTTAGGATATTTCCAGAAGACTTTTAAGGACATTAAATGGGATCTGTATCTGTGTGACTGTCTCTTTAAGGTCTCTTAACCTGCCAAATATGTGTATTACAATCAACACTTTTCAAAATTTATTTGAAAGGGATGATGTGTACAGGTGTGAAAATGGAGAAAAGAAACTCTTGCTTGATCTCCTCTTGTCTGCCAACACGCTGACAGCATCTACCTTACCGGGAACATATTAGCATTCCTGCAGCGCACAACAATCCCAATACTCCTTGTAGGGTCAGAGAAATCAAAGTGGTGCACATCTGAGGAATATCAGAGAGGTAACGCATAGATTAGTGCCCACGGGTTGTATCTCTAATTAAAGAATAAGAGGGAAAATGGTGCTTGGCTGCTCTCTAAGGATGAGCTGCTGTCAAGTGATTGGCTTCAGGTAATCAATAGACTCCCTGGTAGGGCTTTGAGATTGGACCCTCACTTCTGAATTCTGAATTTAAAAAAAAAGTTTCTCAGTGAAGAGAATGAATATCCACTTGTTTAGTTTTTTGGGGGGGTGAAGTGGGGGAAAAAATATGAAATAAAATGATGAAAAAAGGGCTAATGTTTAGAGCAACATGATGTGCTTGTACAAAATTGACTTATCTTTAAGAAGGCTAACTAACTCTTATTATAAATGTAAAATTAGTGAACAGCTCTTGAATAAGATCAATGTAAAAGTAATTAAACATTTTACACCTAAAGCAGAAAAATAACTGTCAAACTGTTGCCTGCTCTGTTAAATATCTTAATCAAAGCCATAAAAAGTTACATTTATCTTATTAAATACTGAACATTCTCTCTCCAAGATATTCAACAACTTTCCCTCTGGTCAGATAAATAAGTTTCTAAAAAAAAAAGTGTAAAAGGTTCAGGTTTTAAATAATCCTGTGTGCACTACATGATCTTAATGTTAGTTCACCAAAAATTGTCTGTTCTAATGCATAAACCATTTATTGTATAGCATGTACCCTACCAACCCTTTCAATGTCCTTAAAAGGTTTATTATCATTTATCTATGGTTTTTTTTTAATGTCTTTACACTTGCCACCTGAGCTTTTTTACTGTGCCAACACCAAATATGTTAATATCAATTCATATCAATCAATATGTATATTAACAATCGATGTAAGTACTAAATGTAATGTAAAAGATGTTGTTCTAGTGATGCCACAAAAATACTTCAGCTCTTAAAAATTTTTTCATGACATCATTCTTTTAGTTTTTTTTGGCTGGCCTTTGACTTGACTGTTGCCTCTTTGTTAACTGCTCTCATCAGCTTTGTTTCAAAATACACTGGGCAGCTTTTAACAGCCAAAAAAACCCAGCTCTATGTTTTCCACAAGCACGGCCACCTTGTGAGTTACTTTCAGTTCCACTTTGTCGTCTGTCAGGGTTTGGAAAGAAATCTCCGGTCTTACTTTTTGTCAAGGATTTACTTCCTGTGTAGTCTTTCCTGACACTGAGCCACCAACCCCCTGCTCCCTGTTTAAATCATCACTTGAATGCCCAGTGCACATGAATAGTCATGTGATATACTCTTTTTTTAGGTATGTTAGTGTTGACACAGATTATTTCTTAAAATGCTTGACTGGGCAGAGATTGATTTATTATTAAAGCTGATTAAAAATAAAACTTTGTTGTGTGAATACAACAATAGATCCACCAGGTGGCAAGAACCATCATTCAAAATAAATGAAACTATTGTTGGATGTCTAAATAGAAAACTGTCAATGTTGTATTTTCAGCTTTTTTCACACTACACCCAAGAAGCCAAAATCTACACCAAAACTACTGTAAGTTTTGTATTAAAAAAAAATCTAAATATTCAGTTTGAAAGTAAGGTTGTTTTACACTCAATTTGACTGACATCTCCAGCAGGGTGTGTAGTTCAGCAAAACATGGTAATTATAGTGGCTCAAAATTAGACACCTCAAAACAATTGTTCCATTATTTGATATATTTCCCACAACTATTCATCAACCTGAAACTCCAGTATGCAGACAGTCTAATAGCTGGGAAATGAAAGTAGACAGTTGTGGCAGCCAAACATGTGGATGATGGCAGGATTGTTAGAGACCACCTAGTGCAGCCCTCCAATGTAAGAAATGTCTGAATCCTGTCTGCTGGCATAACAAAGCCCTTCAGACACACAAGCCAGGACTGAGGTAATACGATGGAAGCAAAAAAAAAAGGTCTCCTTGTAAACCTCTCCCTTCTCCTATTTATCCCACAAACCCCTGCTGTGATCAGTGAACGCATCCTCAGGGACGCCGGCAACAACAGAGCAGGTAATTCCCCCACAGCCCCCCGAGTCCGTCATGTCTACAGTGCAAAATAAGTCGGTCGTCCCAATAGAATTGACCCAGATTTAGACCCAACACTTCAACCTTTTCTATCCTCTGTAAAAAGACATTATTTGTCACCTAATGTGCACTAATGGCCCTGCATGAAGGCGGAAATGCAAAGCCAGACAGGAGACCAAGGTAAAGGATTAAAGCGTGGGCAAGGATCAGATGCAGCCTTATTTACAACTGACAATGTTTTTCTGTGGAGAAGCCAGCCGTAATTTGCTTCTTAATAACTGACTTCCACCACCATGTTCAAATCCCCCCGAGAGGCTTTTGTGGTTTGTTCGCAAGATGTCTCCACTGCCTGCACTGCAAATTAGCCTTTTAGAAAGGCAACTCACCTTCCGGCCACAGCTTGCAACAGACAAGGTCCTTTTTTTTTTTTCTTCTTACCCTGTGCCTTTCTACTTCTATCTGCCAGTAATAACCTTCAACTAACCTTTAAACCACTGTGAATAATTTAAATCCTATTTTCATATCAATGGAGGAGTCAAGCCAGGCAATTATCTTTTATCTGTGTACTTTGCTGTCGGAGCAAAGCATAATAAAGTCTTCCCAAGAGAGAAAGAGAGAGAGAGAGGGAGGGGGAGAGAGAGAAGGAGAAAGAGACAAGGCATAGATAGTGCAGAAAAGCCATAGGCCATAAGAGCTTATTGGGGGAAGATAGGAGAAAAAGTTGATGAGAAAGGAAGACAGCAAGAGAATAACAGAAAGAATAGGAACAGAGTGTGGACGCTTGTAATGCTATCTGGAAGACTAATGAAAGGAATGAATAATTCACTAATGAGCAGCAGATCTGTCACGGAAAGAAACACTGCTTACATCTGCACTGGTTTCCGGGAAGAGGATGTGGTGGCTGCCGCATGTGTGGTTTGGTGGCTGATGGAAGACAGTAAAGATAAACATGACAAAGTGGCAGTTCAATTAGGACTTTTGGGTCGCCCTTTTCTTGGTGCGTAGCTGATAGCTTCATTCTGTGACACGCTGCTGTCGAGGCCAAAGCCAGACTGTGTTAAAGCTCATTTGTGTGGCAGTGATTTAGAGCCATGTAGTAGATGGGTGCATCTCATAAAAAAAAGAAAAAGAGAGCAAGGAAAAAAATGTGGAGAAGAAATTCCCCCTGGTACTCATTAAAATTCAGCAGTACAACAACACCCCCCGCGCTTTGCTCTTCTTTCCCCTCCCTCTTTCTTTCTCTCTTTCTACCGTCTGTTCCAGCAGTCATCGTCTCGCCTTGTTGCCTCCCTGCTTGCCTCCCTGGACTGTCCATGATCATTCTGATGAATTCATAAAACTTGCTGCACTCTTGATTGAGATTGAGCTGTGGAGAAAACAAGAGTGATGGAGAGGGGAAAAGCAATATCCACAATCTCAGAAGGGGGGGGGTTGTGGGGGAGGTGAAGAAGTGAATGTATTTAGAAGTGATGTGATGCAGGGATAACAAGAGAAAGAGGAGAAAGGATGAGGGTAGCAGCTATAGGCTTTGCAATATTAATCTATGGTGCAGAGATAAAAGACAGGTGAGCACAGCAAGCGAAAGCAGGATTTCCTTTGGTTGAAAATGAATGCATGGCAGGTTATTGAAAGAGCTGCCATTTTTTGAACCAATAGCAAACTTCCCTTAACTAGTATCTGCCTGGTTCTCTGAAATCCTTAAAGAGTATGCCAGAGGCAGAGCTAATAACAACCAGGATAAGGTCACACAAGGGTCTTCAGCTCTTTACTGGAGCCACATGGCAAAGAGATGCAATGCTAAACAGCTCAGATTAATTTTAAACTTATTATGTGTGTTTACATGGATGCTAACTGATGCCTGACCGTGTTAGTCAATTTATTGATTTATTTTCAAGGTTAGCACAATTAATCAACCTAAATTTACTTTGGGTAAACAATGAAATTTCAGCCGCTCTCTAAATTTAAGCCCCCCTATTTTTCTCTCCATTAGGTTGCTCTATCTGAACTAAAGAAGTCATCTTAGAGTACTTTTCATAAACAGCTGGTCTCAGTCCTGCTCTTTAATTAATAATAAACAAAGTATTCATCTGCTATTTATCTGATTTATGTGCACTGGTTTAATTCCAAGTCTCTGAATGTCATTCACAGTCATTCACATCTTCTCTCCTTCTTCTCCTACTAAACTCAAAGGGAGCCTGCCCTTCAGCTGGGATGGTGAAACAATCACCCACCATAATCTGCCTCTACTTGGTTTATACTAATATTCTTACTATTGCATATCCTTTAACTCATGCATAAATGTTAACCAATCCAACAACAAGTGCTAGCAAATCAGAGGCAGAGAAAGCTGGGTCATAAAATTATTCTAATTATTGTTTTGAAATAAAGCAGGTGAAGACATGTAACATATGACTCTTTGAATGTTGCTTGCTCAGGTCCAAAATGAGAAAGGAATGACTCCTCACACACAAAAAATTGAAATATTATCATGGCAGAATGGTGGAGCAACAAAGATACACCATCCTTGTCTTATCCACAACTAACCATCTCTCTCTTGCTGTTGCAGCTTACCAAGAACTTGAATTATTCCTGAAAAACCTATTTTCAGAGTACAGATGGTTCTTTCGGTTGAGGCATTTAATTTCAATTTGCCAAAGTTTGAACAATTCACAAAGCAATCTTCTTGTCCTGCTAAACTCACAAAATGTTGCTAACGGCATACAGCTACAAGTTAACAGTTGGAAGTTGTGCTTGTGATGCATCCTACATACCATTTAGTCTTTATGCCCCTGTGTGAAGGGGACCTTGACCCCTGTACAATGAGAGTTCAGTGCAAATACAGAAAGCATAACAGCTTTAATCTTCCTTATCAAATAAACCTGCAGGATATTATCTAAAATATGTGCAATTGATGGTCCTGGTCATCCATTTATGTAGTTGCATGTTTATATGTTTTGCCTTCACATGTAATGTCATGTCACAGAGGGCTTTACTCAATCATTCTGTCATATGGAAACCAGTAGTCAGAGATTTCATATTTCTCAAGAGGCCAGACGAATTAGCTCATGACCAAGTATGAATCAAGCACATTCTCTTTATTATCTGCTGCCCCTTTACCACCACAACCACTCTCACTCACCCGAACGCATACAAAGAGCAGAAAACACATTTTCGATTTCCCTCTGGTTGTTTTTCAGCCTTTGAATTACACACACTGACTAATTGACCAACAGCCTGGTGCAGAATCTATCCCCAGAGAGACAGCAGCAAGACGGAGAGAGGAGGCTGGTTAGGCACAGTCACAATGGGAGCGGATTTAATGATGTGCTGAACATCAAAAAATTCCTTAATAAGCCGAGAAAATTCTCACCCTTCCAAACAACTTGTCTTCTAAAACATACTGTATATGTTCCCTTAGAAAAGCACAATTAGACAATTACACTATAAAGTATAAATATCATTAAGACATATTCAGAGCTAATTAATTTAGAGGATGTAGCATTCTCATGTGGGGAAAGAGATGGAAAATACAGAAATAATAGACGCGGCGAATGTTGCATTCCATTTTCTTTTTGTTAATTTGCAGTCTTCCCGCTGGGAGCAGTAAAATAACCCCCAGCCAGACTTTTTTCTTTTGCTTTTAATAATAATAGAGTGGTTTTTTCAGCCAGGCATATACTGAGCCTGATTTGCATAGCTTAGGATGTGCATCTCTGCAAAAAAGGGGCAAAAATGTCCTTAAAAGCTGCAGCAGCTTCAGTGTGTTTTTGTTTTGGTTTTGTTACTGCTATTTTCACTTTAATGTGCTAATAAGTTGTCAGAGGCAGTTCTCTGGATTTTGGCACAGGCACATACAAACACTTTCTCATTATTCCTTTATCAGCACTCCCTTTTCACTAGTTCTCTCTCTTGGTGCCATTCTCACCTGTCTCTCACCCACAGCCCCTCTCGCTTCTCCCCCTCTGTCTCCCAGGAGAAAGATGCCCAGGCGTTCCCTCATGACAGATCTGTTCCCTGCAGATTTGAACTGCATATCCTGCCTCTCTTCAAGGTGAAAGACTGTTGTATGCTCACTTCTACCCTATAGCATGCCTCAATGTCTCTCTCAGACTCTCGTCAACACAAAGCACACACGTTCCCCACAGATCAAACACCATTTTATCCCTATAAACTTTATCAAAGAATAGCTAGGAACAAGTACGAGGGAGAGAACTTGACGAGCTGCCACAGGGTACCGTATAAATTATCACATTAATACACAGATGCACACGTGTTCTCTATTCATATTTGTAAGAGAGGAACAGATGTTTTAGGAAACTGGCAAAATTCAGTTAATTTTGAGGACGTGTTGCGGTTAACTTCAGATTAGATTAGGTTATGCAAGAATTTAAAGATAGAAGAGACTTAAATGTATTGTGTTTATCGAAGTCTCTTTTACAGCAACACTAGCAGCTCTGTAAGGCTGCTGACATGCTTAGAGTGACAATGCTAACACGCTGTTTACCATCTCTGTTTAGTGTGTAAGCATGATAACAACTGACAAAATAAAACTGCTAAACAAAAAATACAACTCAGGCTGAAACAACGGGAATCTCATGGGTTTAAATTGGTCAGGACGGATGAAGCAACTAATTGAGTAACACTTACATTCCTAGATTTCCAAAATTTGAAATTATAGTAATAATGATAATATTAATAATACACTCTGTATTTCTAAAAAAAAGTTGGTTGTGATGTTATATATTTTGTATTTACTATCATTTATATTTGTCTCATACATTCCTGCGCATTTGTATACCCATGTTAGAGTAAATGTTGCATTTTCTTAAAAATGGTCATGTTGTTTTATATGTTTAGTAACTTTGGTGATTTAGAAGTCATAGGAGTTATTAATACACTGTGTGAAAGAAAACTAGAAGCACCTCAGACATGACAGCAGAACAACACTGGATGAATAACAATAGTAGTTATCTTTAAACACAGCTGGTGCAGGGTTTTGTTGGAATAGGGGTTTATAATGAATGATGAAAAGCAATACAAAAAAGTTTGACACTAACAGAGGCCAACATGGATGAATCATCTTTTCAATAAAGTCATGGTGACAGAGGATGAGCCACAGACAAAGAAGATGCCTGATGTCTATCATTTCCACTTGCATGCATGTACAAGTACACATTTCCAGGGCAATCTCACAGGATAAAAAGTCCAATTTGCCTGCAAATCAGGCACATTTACATGCCAAATGAGGCATGCTGACAGAGCACAATCCTTAAGCTGCACTACTACTTTTCAGATTTCAGAGGGTTTTAACAAGACACATGAAAGTATCCAAGATGTCCATTCTCCTTCTCTTCTATCACATCTAATAAAGGTGAAGCAGCAGAAGCTCAGGATGAGACTTATTTTTCAGCCGTTTTCATTCTTCTTTCCTCAAGCTAGTCAGAGCAAGTTAGCGTCTCACCCCCATGTGTTCATAATTCAAATGGCAACGCTGTCTATTGCAGTGATGTGTCATGCATTATTCAGCACGATGCCTCCTGCAAACAAATAGGGCACTATAATGGTGGCAAAAAACAAACAATCTAAATGGCAGACATGAATTGCTTAATTAGGAGACAAAACAAAGGAGGCTGACAATGAAAAGCAGACACTTCATACTGGCAGCTACACCTGAAACTTACTCAGTTTGTCTTGCAGGTGCAACAAGTGCAGGTCAAGGTTTAACAAATGACAATGTAATCATGTTTCTGCTGTATAAAAATTGCAACATTTATCTATTTTTGACTCTTGAACAGTATTGTCACCTTTGCAACCAATGAAAATAGTGAAATGGACAGCTTCAAGGTGTTCTTTGTGAAATGTATACTTAGTGGACACAAAGGTATTATAAAGCAAGAAAGTTTCTATTTTTTCCTTCGTTTTTTCTGTTAAAATACATAAGCATACATCTGTCATTGCTTTTTTACTTCTTTTAAGACAATGCTTTTAATAACTCAATGCTAAAATCATTCACATTTGTATTCGTATTCCATTTATCTCTATATTGGCAGACTTTCAAATTCTCTAAAATTATCAAATGGTGTCAGCAAACTGAACCATACTCTTGCACAACAGGTTCTCAAACACCAAGTTGTTTGACCACTGTTTTGTTACACAATCAAAATGAACATTATGTTTATTTTGGTCAGAAAAAATGTACTCAACTGGTAAATATTTTCATCTGGCAGAGTCAGTAGGTTAATCTGGGACACTGCTCAGACGTCTGCACCACCCAAGTACAACAAAACCCTTTGCCCCTGCTGCTGAAAAAAAATCTAGAGGAAACATTGTGTCACTTGCAACCTATCAATCATCCAGGTCAAACAGAAAAAAAAATTAGGTGTGAGACTGGATCCTTTGGTAAACCCAATCCATTGATTACAATCAAACTTACTGCTTAGAGCAAAAATCAAATAATGTAATGGCCTGGGTGTATGCATAGACCTTTTGTTTGACAATCTGGGTCAATACTGCCAATGCACTTCTGGGTGGAGGTATGGGTTGAGGTGGCAGGATGTGGCCTCTGCTCTAGGTTGATTAAAGGCTGACTATAATCCCAGACAGAGTCAAAGTCTCAGGAACAAACACGGCAGAATCAACACTACTTTTATGAGGAGGCCACTTTGCTCCAAAGTGATCAATCAAAAATCGATCAAAGAGAGAGGTCTCAGAGGTCCCGAGAAAACAGGAAGCTCACATGTTTTTTTTTTTGAGTGAAAGTATGATGTAAAACACTTTTGATTAGCCACAAGCTGCTGAAGTCTCCTCTTGCTTATAACAAATAGCAAAGCAATCTGAAATCCAAAACTGCATAAACCAGAGCAGTCAAGAGCTTCCTGTCTGATAAACTGGTATCACATCAGTGCATACCCAGTGGTGTGTGTGAAAGCGTGTCAGAGGGAGGAGGATGTTGTTCCACCTGACACGGCTTCTCCACCCACTTGACAAAACGCTAATTTGGGGTGTGGTTGTTCCTTTGTTTCTCAGAGGAACAGAGCCACCAGGCGGCCACCACTGATGTCTCATCACACAAAACACAGTCTGGACACATTGAAGCATCGGCACAAACACATATACACAAACACACACACACACACACACACACACACACATATCCACCAATGCACCTAATGCTGTACCCATCAGTTTCGTTGTTGTACATGCATGCTCAGGCAAAAACACATGCATGCACACCACACATGTAGTGAAAAAAGCACAAAGAAGGAGACACTTATCCTAAAAAGACAATGATTTATATTCCAAAGTGCTCGTGTCAGATCCCGCCATGTAAAAAGGGCTCTATTACTAATAAATGAACATACGATAAAAAGAAAAGATTCCCTTCAAATCTGCCTGTGTAACGTGAATCTTTTATGCAAATGGAATTTCAAATGAGGTGGAGCTATCTTCAGAGACCTTGACTGTTTTTCCACAGCCCTCTATTAAAATTTATGCCACCGCTGATTTATAAATTTTATTAATAGCTCGAGCTGAGGAAAGAGAAGCAAAAGTGATGAAACAGCTTCAGTTCTGTCTTTCTTCTTCATGGTCCCTCTTTCCCATTGCTGGTCCAGCAGGTCTCTTGTCACTCTCTCTCACTTTTTTATGTTCCGTCTTATCCTCTGTTTCTCTCTCTCTCTCTCTTTTACTTCTCAGTGGTGTCTCATAGTAATTTTATAATTGGACTCTGCTCATTGTTATTCAAAACCCTGTAGAACCAATTAGTGGCAGACCTCCCGACCTTATGTAATAGTGGTAACTAAAGACTCCAAGTGAGGCAGATGAGAGCAAAGGTCCAAATTTTCTTTAGTTTCTGATTAATAATTCTGTCAACCCTATCACATGCAGACATTAAACAGAATTGCTAGTTTGAGGCTTCTTTTTTTTTAGAACTTTCTTTTTTCTCTTCTACTGCCTTTTATTAATCTTTAAAGAAGGCCTGGATGCTCCCTCCCTGCTCTCTTGTCAGATAAATGTTGAGATAAAAGGATAATGAGACTTTGCAGGGAACCTGATGCAGTCGGGGAGGGGCGAAGAGTGACCTCTGCCAACAAGTAGATCATCAGAAACTGAGTTGATTTGGAGTGAGAAATTATTATTGCTGATACAATGAGGAATCTTTAACTTTTCATCAGATCTCAGTCTTTTATCAGTGAAGCTGACTTTTAGTGAGATCTATAACATCAAACAACTATGAGCAGTGACAGATTTCTACCATTTTTATTGTCAGACAGTTGCATTAGCATTACTATTTGACTGGACACAGAGTCACAATGTCTGCATGACTTAAAGGCACAAAAATTTTTAATTAAATTAGTCTCATAAATTGTTGTAGCTATGGTAAGTGAACTAGATTGTTGTGACTGGCTGGTTGACTTGTTGGAGACTAGAAGTCGGCGCTTTAGCTATGGCCAGTTGCATAATGAATAAGTAATTCTTAAAGTCTATTGCTTGTAAGCAAATAACAAAAGAGCTCTGCTGTGTTATTAAAGTTATGTCACCAGCCACGGAGAGCAGCACCCTTGCTGCACCCAGAAGCTGAGGGTAACTGAGGTTACACAGAGTGAGCCCAGAGTTATTCTCTTCACCTCAACTTTGGTTTAAGAGGTTTTATACCGTAGTGTGTGTTAGTCAGTCGGCCTTGTCTGTTACTGCTAAATTGCTTCTTCGCTCCGCTGATGTTAGTCCAAGTGATGGCAGACATCCAAATATACTTCACATGATGTCTGTCTCAGAATGTAATTATTTACACAAAAAAAACAAGACACGCTTGCAACCGCTGCCTCCTCTAAAGATGAAATGAGAGTTTCAAGGTAACTCCAGCATGTACACGATGTAAACTAAGGGCTGCAATGCCCTTGCAGTTGAGTTCCGTGTTTTTCGTTTCATCAACATCTCGTTATAAGCTTATTTCAGAAGAACAATTTTTGAAATTTTTGAAGTAATGGCAACATATCCTCATTGCAATGCACCTAAGAATTGAGTTTTTTTGAACACCTAATGTTGTGGCTGACCTTTAATACAAACAGTACTGCAGAATCTTCGTATCTTAAGCTTGAGAAAAGATTTTCTTAGGCTAATTACTTTCTAAATCAACCAAGAACTTGGATTTTCACCGTTAAGAAATAGATAAGAAAGCATTTCAGAATTGAGGTTTGATGACAAGAGTTCCTTGATTCTTATCTGCAACTTCCTCAGGTCAAATCCACCAAGCTGTTATGAAATGGTAGACAGTGTACAAAGCAGAAAAAGAAAGCATGGGCATAACGGAGAGGTACAGAAGAAAGCCAGAGAGGGAGAACACAGAAATTCAACTTCACCCTAACACATCTGGGAAGTTGTCTTTTGACATCCACAGTGAAATGTTTGTATCAGCCCAGCCTAAACAAAGACAACTTGTCACAGTCTATTCGCGTCTGGCTGGACGCTGTTCATGCTCCCGACAAACAAAGGATGAACTTTTTGCAACCTTGTCAACACTGAGTAACAGTTGGGTTGGGAGGTCTTTTTTCACCTACAAGAGTAAACACTGACAAATGTCATCAGACAGTCCACAGTCACAACAGATAACTCATATATAACATTAGTCTCAGCCTGATGTCACCCAGTAACACTCAGGCAGCACCTGACAGCACTCTGTATTGTAAGGAAACATCTAACATGCAGGAAAAAAAGCCTTAGGAAATCCCTATAAATATAACAGTACAGAAGCTGAATAACTCACAGATGCAATGCTGACTTGTTGATGGACATGCAAAATGATAGAGGCAGACATACAGAGAGGTAAAACACGGACATAGATTAAAGTGAACATGAGCACTTTTGCTTTCTTTGGTTTTGAATTTATGCTTGTCAGGAGTAATAACGCAAAATAAAAATATTTACAAATACAGGAAGTGTGCAAAATACTCTTATTTAGGGCATCATGTTAAAATCTTGTGTATTGTTACATTTAATGGTCATATTAAAAATGTCTGTATTTGATAACTAAGGACTGACATTTTACATATGGACTAATTTATGTGTCTTGACCTTTAAAGAAATATATAAGGCTTTTAAAACAAATGAGTTTTAGCCTTTCAACTGTAGTTTGCAGATCTATAACTGGCACCTGTATCAATACCAGGAGTTGCGGCCTAAGTCTGCAGCCTGTTTGAAACCAGGTTGCAAATAAAGTTCACAAAATTCTTAAAATTAGAAAATACAAATAAAAGCATACAGCATATTTTTTTAGAAACCCCAATGTATTTTTTTCTGAAGGTCAAAGGTGTTAATTGGGAGGTACAAGCTTGACATAATAAGTGACTGTACTTTTTAACAAATGCATCCTGTCAGGAGCAGAGGTGTCAGAAAGTAGAAGTCTCATCAGTCTGAGATGCTCGTCAAATTCGTGCTAGTCTTCATTGACATCTCATATTAAATCCTGATAGACAGCCAAACATGTTGTTGACCAGATTGGTCTCAGAATCTAAATTTTATTGCCGTATGCACAGTAAACTGTAGGAGTAATTGGACCTAGAGACAGATGGAAAATAAATGCTTTTATCGCTTCTGGCATAATGTGCAATGATTGACATCGAAAAGCAAGGACTGCCATTTCAATAATCTCACTTTAATAAGAATTCATGAGGGCGGCTTGCCTGATTTTCCCCTCTACAGTTGTATGTGTTTGCCTGTGTGTGTGTTTGAGAAATAAGGAGCGTGTGGGTGCACATTTGTGTACATGCATGATTGAGATACCACACAGCGTGCGAAAAAAGTGATGGAAGAGTGGGTGCAGGAAAGACAGACAACAAAACAACATCAAATATCTTATTCTCACTTGTGGGCTGCCAGACCAAAAAAAAAAAACTAATGAAAAGCAGAAAGGGCCTACTTTCAGTACTCCTGCATACAGACACCAAGGGCCTGTGTAAGAGGAACTAATGACACAGATGAGAAAACAGCCCTCTAGTTAGTCCCATTAGCTTTACTAATAATGAACTTTGAGATCTTTCACACAGCAGTCTAAAATCCCTTTAGCTCAGGGTGCTAAGGGCCATTTTGCTTTGCATAAAGCTAACCCGCTAATGGTCTACAGTTTGCTTTAATCAGTACTGGTTCCCTCCATTATGTAATAAAAACTGGATTATTTAAAACTGATCCTCCCTTTTACCAAATTGGCAGTTAGCAAACCAATTAAACCACATATTCAAGTGGATTAATTGAGTCAATCCATGAAGCATGAACGCATGCCTGCACAAGCACAAACACTAACAAACATGCTCCCACACATGTGTGCACAAACACAAAACACATCTCCTACATAATATCAAGACGAGAACTAATGAGTGCCAGACCAACACTGCAAGCCAAGTTATGAGACAGACACAACTCCTCTAAATGCTCCAGTAGGAATAAATGCATTGATAAAAAGGAGGATTGTTGATCCTCACAGCTTAATGATAACTGAAAGCAGTATGTGACAATTACAATCACTGATCCAATCACACTTTCATTTGAAGTCTTATAGGGTTATTTATCATGTAGCGTTATTTATTTAGGGCCCTTTTATAAAGTACATTGTTTATAAGTTTTAGAGTTAAGCGAAGTCAAAATGTGGTTTCTTTGCTAAAATATCATCATGAGTTTTTAGTAGTTATCGGCGTATTAGCAACACCACTAAATTGCTAGAGAAAAAAAACTTATTCAATTACAGAGCTGTGTGCAGCACATTAATTCACTCTCTTTGGGTTTTCTCTTGGTCTCCCTCTTACAAACACTGTTCAGCTGATTGTGAGCAGCCCATCCTCTCTGTGCACACTCTGAAAAACACGATCACACCTTGTGTTAGGAACTTGGAAACTTTCTCGCTAGATTTAGCAATTCTTCGAACCCAAAAGAGACTGGTGACAAGGCAGTTCACAGTAGATAGTAAAACACATCAAGTTTGATTTATGATCACATCATTTTAGATGATCAAATTTTTTTTTAGGTAATTGGGAACGCAGCCTGCCTATCCTTTTCTGAAGTACTTTGTAGACTTAACATACTTTTTTTCCATTCACATCCTATACTTCAAGCACATGACATGCTAACACTAAGGTAAGGTACTAGCATTTGCAAAGTCAGCAAAGATGTTTAGCTTTATCCATAATGTTTTTAACAATGGTGTAAAATCCAAAATGCCTCTACATGTAACTTGTCTGAAGCTTTGTTGTCATTTTTATCAGTTAAGCCCAGCCTGCAAATGTTCTCCTTTTGCATTGGTGAGTCAATAATGATTCCCTGGTTTATGTTTGAGGCATAAAAATGGGTAGTGTTGGATAAAATGCTGAACATGCTGGTTCTGGCTCCCCAAATGTGTAGATTTGCTCCTATTCTTTGTCGATATTAAAATAAATATCTTGGGTTTGCAATAACTGTTATGCAGATTTTTCAGGATTGTTTGACAAACACTAGTAATGGTTTAATCAAATGTACACATACAATAAGCAAAAATCAATACTAGCAGCAACAGAGGATGGTAAATACTTGACGTAGCTACAGCTTCAGAGAAGAGGCTCAAATTAGACTGATTTTTTCTGCCTAGAGGCAGGCTGACAAACCAGATCATTTTAAAAACGTTCTTCAGTGTCTTGAAGAGAGTCAATTTTCTAAATTGCCTGCAGGGATGTAAATATAGGCGATGCAGGCAAAGTGGATGCACTGGGGTTTGTAGGAAAAGTGGGGTAGCAGTAGAGAACTGGCCCTTCAACGATGTGTAGGATGGAGAACAGGCCTCAGCAAGTGCTTCAGCTTGCAACCTCAGCTTCTAACCTCCCCTGGCTGACAGGACACCTTTAGTCTTAAGTCCTGATTCAGCCGCTAAACAACTCATTCCTGAAAGCCATCAGAACTATGTGAGTAGAGAAAATATGTTTGGAAAGAACAATGTCAGTGACCTTCACTTTGAAATGATCTTGGTATGGTGTTGAGACACCACTGATACCAGGTTTTTAAGGGGAAATGATAGTGTCACAACAAAGCTTGGTTACGTGACCTAGAGTTGCACTGAAGTGACACAGCAGCAGGCGAAAGAAAAAAAAAGAAGAAGAGGGAAGCTGAGGTTTCACAAAGACCTCTGGAAATAACTGAAAGTTCAGCAAAGGAGATAATGAAGTAAAGAAAGAACGAGATCAACTCAAAGGGGGTTAAAAAGGGAGACAAAAGGAGACATGAGCAAGGGGGAAGAGGAAGAAAGAGAAAAAATAGGTGTGAAATGCAACATGAAGTAGTTATTATGTTGGGTATTGGTTTAAGCATCATGTGGTTGTGGTGAGCACAGACAGGCATTTGTCCAGCCAAACGGAAAGCAGGTTGTGAAAGACAAATATGCTGACCCAAAACCAGGATGTTCCGCAAAATTTAGGAGCGGTTTCATGTCCCTTCACAAAAAAAAAAAACAAAAAACCAGATCCTGAAATTCAAGTTGACCAGTTCACATGTCATGTTCCTCTTTTTTAACATTGTGCAAAATATGTTTATGCTTAAGTCTTTGTCTGTGCTTAATTGTTTTCTTCTTTTGGAGTATTTCTTTTAAATTTAACAGACTTTTGACTGTCCTACATTAAAGCTAAAAAACTCATCACATTTAGTCACTGCAATGTGTTTGGTGTTGCACAGTTTAAAGTAAGCACATGTTAAATCATGGAGCCCAAATGCATCAATACTATGCTGACTGGACAAACATGACAAACCATTTTCTTGGGATTTTCCTCCGTCCTCTTTGAACCACTAAACAGATGGCAATAAACAACAGAGTTTTTCCTCTCACAAGACAGAAACAATACAGTACAGAGAAGTTTGCCAACAACATGATGTAACAACAACAGGAATGTTAAAGACTTCTTACGACACCAAACCTAATTATTTTCACACCAGTGGGGTGTGATGTTTGCATCAATGAATCTTAACACTTATTTCCGTTCCTGAACACCAGCACTGGCCCTCTGAGGAGTCTGGAGCACAAACTCCTCCCTCAAGTAGGGTTCATAAAGACCACCCCCCTCTCCATGACCACTTCTGCAGCCCACCATAAATCCTTAACGACAAACTCTATAAACTTCTCTGGGCTTGAATATTTATGGATGCCTGCGGCTCCCCAGAGTGTCGTTTTCTGTCTGGGGCTCAACACACGACAGAAACTTCTCTGGCCTGTTACAACTCTGATGGAGAAAAAGAGCTTGCGAATACAGACGTGGTGGTCTGCTTGGCTTGGGTCATAAACAAAATGGCCCCCTGCGGTAAAAGAGGAGTAACATATCAGAGTTTATACAAATCCATAACACCAGCACAAACCAACATCTCCAGCTCCCTGCGGCTCACACTCCCATGGCTTATGATGCTCAGACTTCCTGACTTTAATCATGCTGAAGTCTTTTAATCGAACAAAGAGTTGACAGGTAGAAAAAACCACCTCAGGCTGTTTTATCTCATCATCACCAGATCTTGTCCTGAAGTTTAGCTTCTTACACTGTTCACTGCCAAAAAGGCCATTTAAGTCAAATTACTTAGATGAAAAGCTGCCAGTATTTATATGTTGACACAGCAGTTTAAAATGTAAACACTGCTCATCGGTACTTTTAACGTGTTTTTTAATCTTTTAAATACAGTTCAGTTTGAGCCCCTCAGTTTATGACTATACATGCATGATTTAGTACTGCCTAGTAACATTTAAAAGAAAATGTCAAAGTTGCACGTGTGAGGATGTATCAAAACACCTGTCAATGTTAACATTATTGACACTAATACAGATGTTGAAAGCAGACATTAGCATCTGTGCATGACATGCAAAACCTTTCTACCAAAAGCCTTCTGAACTGTTCCTTAATGCCCTAATGGATGGCAACATATAAAAACACTCTCTAAAGACCCAAGTCTGCAATGAGCTGATCAGAAAATGCAATGTTATTGAGCAATGTTGTACTTTCCATGCAGTTAAGGGGCAAAAGGTTACTTTCCCTCACAACTGTGAGGACGTGTTGAGAGAAGCCAACTAACTTCATGTCTCATATTTGTCCTGTTTTATTCTGTTATTTTTGCCAGAAATAGTTTTGCATCTGTATTTTACTTGTGGGTCACAACAGGGGTCAGGTTGAATTCAGTCAGGGCCTTCCCTAGGCTACACTTGGGATGCAAATTCACAAGACACACAAAGAAAAACAGAGAGAAATTTTATGTATTCCAGCTAATATTTCATGTCCTGTTGACAGTTGCAGACAAGCAAGAGATGATGTTTTACAGCATACTGTTTTTATAAAATCTTTATACTCATTTTTTCAGACAGTTCAGGGTTAAAGGTCTGTTGAGCAAGATTAGAGGGGATCTACTGGAAGAAAAAGGCAGAAAACAAGTGGAATAATATAATTATGTTCTCATCAGTTTACAATCACTTAAAAATAAGAGTTGCTGTATTTTACTACCTTATAGCAAGCTCTTCATAGCTACAGAGATACAGAAAGCCTCTTTCAGGAAGTCCCCAACATCAGCTCTAGATAGATAAGGCATTTCACTTTTTTTGTGAGTGTCTTGGCTACTGTATGTTAACCTACACGCTTGGAAGAAGAGAGTGAGGGAAGGGTAGACAGCTTGTTACAAACTCATCCAATCTCTTACTTTAATCTTATTGCTACATGCCACTGAATGGACTTAAGGGGTTCACACTTGGGTGACATGTTATAACCATTAGTGATATGGATAAAGGGCCAGCAGCGCAAAGAGTGGATGACCAATATCTCAAATCAAATCAACTCAAGACAAAGACAGATGCCATTTCAGCATTACCACCAGAAGCATCTCAGCATCAACTGCCTGACACAGCTGGACCGTCAGAACATCTAGTCAAGTTTTTAATCCACAAGGAGTCAGTACTTACCACAGGCTTTTCAGCAACACAAGATGTCTGCTGTTACTCACTGAAGATAGAGCTTCCTCCAGAGAAAACCGGAATATAATGCGCTGTACAAAAAAAATAAGTTTTCCTTATCAGTGCATACATCATAAACAGCAATACCACTGCGTTTCCAGTGTATCTATGATGGGCCGATATCAACCAAATTTTTTTAACAGTCAGACTACAAAAAGCCTTTAACCACTTCCTAGCTAACATACCATTTGATAGTGTTACATGATAATAAATGCATAAATTAATTCTGAAACAGCGATGCATATCTTGGGACCTATTAACTTGAGCCTCCTAATAAAATGCACTGGATGTAATCAAGCTTGCATTGTAATATTAACATTAATGTTTTATCTTCACCTGACCTAAGAAATGCTTTAGCTAATGCTAAGTCAGTAACATTATGTTAAATTAAATACATATGAAATGTATATCTCTTGTGCCATGTTAAAAATTATATCCAACAAAAATATGTGCCACACACACTGTAGTTATTAAGTGTTTTGTGCGGCACAAAAAGGTTGCCAAGACTGCATCATTACATTACGTTAGGCTATGTGTGAATAGAGTCTATTGCCCACCTGTGCTTACCTACACTCCATGGAGGTACATTTTGCAGATTTAAATGTTATATCTTAATTTACGTAATATGGTTTATAGATGGAGGGAGAACTAAGTGGAGAAGACTGGGGTGATGGTGATCCTCTCCTATACTATGCTACTTCAAAACACTGTAACTCCCTACTTGTAGTAATGACCCAGGGGCCTCAGAGGCCTTCAATGCCTTTGGATAATTTTCAGCACAGGAAGCAGAAACTTTGCCACACCTCATTAAAATTTTGACACAAGACAGACCCAACACAGAAATTTCATTGTGTTCTGTCTTGTGTTTACAGAGGTGTTAACATGTAATATAGTGGAGGTGGCACAGCCTGTGCTTCTGTCCTTTAAAACCTCTGACCTTGGTGAAAAAGCTGAATAGTTTTTATAAGTCTCTCAGCACCCCTCAGAGCGGTAATGTTTCACTTTTACATTTTCTAATAACTTTTTGCTCATTCTAATAACGGTAATTCCCCTCCTTTTTCCCTCTGATTCATAAGTAATATGTCTTTAAGGGGAAAACACTATTCATGGAGATCTGCCAGTACCAAGCTGAAAAATACATAACTTGCAAGTAATTTCCCCCTGGAGTTAGTGGATGTATTAAGCCAATCTGACTGAGCTGGAAGTGAATGTTTGTTAGATTATGAGAGGAGGGTGGAGGATGCAGGTGGTGTGAGTGTGTGTGTGTTTGTGCGTGGGCGGGTATGGGGGTGTTAATGTGCTGACATGATTACAATAACAATCAACCAGATGCTGACAATATTTAACATTCTCTCTCAATATAATGCTGTTTTTGTACCTATTATATGGCTGAGTGTTGAGTGACTGAGCTAAACAAGGCTAATTTTGTTTTTTTCCTATTTTAACTCGCAGTAAGGGCAAAGAGTTGAAACTAATAGATCTGTACACCACTCTGCTTAAGGTGGTGCTGTGTGATGTTATCAGAGACTTAGAAAATACCTTCAGTGAAATATAGCAGATTTCTGGAAGCAGTCTCACATGAAAAAGACAAAGTGAATGCATCATATGTAGGGTTTATGGTGGTTCATGCTTTCAAAACTCAAGGAAAGTAAATGCTCTAACAGCAGGAACTGGGAATAGGATGAGATATATTCTGTGCAACATTCTCTCATTTGCTTAAAAGATTACCTGATGATGACTGATCGGTTTTCAGAATTGTTTTAACTCTTATATTTATTCACTTATGCATACAGAAAATTTCAAACTTGTAAAATGGTAAAATGATGTACCTGGCACATTGATCTGATACTTAAAGATGGAGTTATAACACTTCAATCCATCGATTGGTCAGAGGGAATTCAGCACTAAGGGTCGTTCTGTTATATTATGCGTTTTGATGTAGGATTTCCAATTCTCTACTATTTATTTCTTCAGTCTTTTGTAGTTCTGCCTGCAGCCTTTTTTCTTTTAAAAAAAAAGCTTGTCTCTTTTTTTCAACAAACAACCACATATTGAGAAAAAAGAACAAAAAATCTAAGTGACGGTAAATGCAGGCAGAGCAACGGGAAAGATTTGCGGTAAACTGTCAATCTGGCAGTAAATAGTAAATATAGGTTACAGTGTGTCATTTAATAAATGCTGCAGCTTCTCAAGACCAAGAAAAGTCTCATTTGTTGTTTTCCAGCTGCTGAAAAATATGGAGGGGGTTAGCCCCAAAGCCCTAGTAAAAACCCTGGCTACATTCAAAAAAACAGTCTGTGGTGGAAATGCAAAACAGATCAAGGATCTGTGCCAAACAATAAACCAAAGAACAAGAATCCATCAGTTAAATGTAGTTGTTGTGAAAAAAGTAAAAACAAGCTGAGACAAACCGAAAGACACTTACACTGTTTGCAGGGAAAATGTGAATTTGACAACTAATCCAATTTGTTACAAGCAAAGCTGAACAGTCATTAAGGGATTATATTGGCCAAGATTGTGATGTAAGTGATGATTTTAGAGGGGACTGTAATTTCTGCTTCTCATTTTTACTAAAACATTAATAATAAAAATGATGATGATGTGAATTTTAATGGGGTCAGTACCAAACAGGCATACTGCCTTCCATCTGGAGAAAGATTTGTAGGCTGGGGCTTCTCTGCAACAACACTATCGAAAAAATTGAAGCTCCTGCAACTTCAGATATTGCAATAAGCCATATTGCTCCTATTGCAAGAAAAAGTCCTGCACTCTTTTTTAAGTGATAGCAAAAAACAGTATTAGTATACAGTATACTTAAAGTACCAATGTAAAAGAGCTACTTTTACAAGATAAATGACTGTTACTGATGTAGTCGTATGTGAATTCTATTAATTTTGCAGCTGGTGAAAGTTAGGGCTGGCTTGAATATCTTTATATACCGCCTGAGAGTTTGTAAATTCAACACCAGCATCTAAGCAGCTGTAACTAGTAAAGTTAGCCAATAAATCTAGTAGAGTAAAAAGTACAAAGTTTTTGTCCTTGGATCAGAAAAAATATAAAGTAGATAAAAGATTAAGTGCAAATAACATTAAGAATTGTATCTGAGTACAGTATATGAGTAAATACAGTTCAATACTTTCCACCCCAACCCTTTTCTGTTCTTATTATAAAGAACAGTTTAAAAGCAAAACAAAAATTATTATAAACTACAACAAGAAATAACCACAGCTAAATAATACATCACAATCAAGCCCAATTTGTGACTTTACTTGCTACAAAAATGCAAAACTGGGGAACCAGTTTTCAAGTCACACCTGCTGGTATTTGAAGAAAATCCCCTAATATTATATTTGCCACGTAGCTTTTGTTCACTGAGCTCCTTCAGCTTCTACTAAAACGTCAGAAAATAATTAACGTTACACCCCATCAAATCAAATATACAGCTTATTTTAATTTGTAAGTGTCTTTGACTAAAACTCCTACCTTCCTATTGATGCTAGGTTAACGCTAGCTAACACCGGAAAGTTAGCAAGCTACCTAGCTAACGTCAACGTTAGCTCGCTAACTGTCATGGCAGCTTGCCGTTGCCTCCTATATAAAACCTCTTTTAAAGTTCAAAAAATAAATTTTCTTGCTTCGGCATTAATAAAAAGCCTCTCTTAAATAAAAGGATGCCGACCTACTTGCTTTCCTTTCAGCGCACTTGACCGACATATTTGCAGTCTACCGTTAGTAGTGCAGTGTTCACCACAACACTTCACAGCCACCGTCGCAAGGGGGTGCTGTTTTACGAAAACTTTAATGCAAAGGGGGGCAGAAGAAGTCACACAGGTAGATGCAAAAGAGTTCTTTTTTTTACACAAAACGTTATTTTTTAAATTGTTATTAATATTTAAAATAAATCAATTTTTTAAATCTTTATTTTCATAGAAAAATGTTCAAAACAGCAGCTGTGGTTCAACCGCAATACCTTCACGGCCCACTAGGAGGCTGCAGCTCTTACTCTGGGAAACACTGGACTTAGCGGTTTTAAATCTCATTCCCCCTTTTAAAAACATCAATAAGCACACGTGTAATATTTCATGCAGTTTAGAATTGATTGCCAGTGCATAAAATGACCTCCCCCCAAATTCCTTTTTCTCATAACTAGTCAAAAATTAACTTGTCAGGTACAATATGCAAAAAACCCGGTAACTAAAGGAAATCAGTATTCACCACACATACACACATACTGTCAAACCTACATATATAATATCACAATGCTTTACTCGTTCGTCACTTATATCTGCAGCTTTTATTAACTTCCCAACAAACCAAACATGCACCAGCTGCCCATTATCACGTCAAAAGGTAGACAAACAATGAAGGAGCGCCTTTGAAATACAGCTCAGTCACAATCAACTATTTTCAGCACAAAGGTACTGAGGAGATCAAACACTGCAGGAGTTTATTAGCATCCAGTGTATCTCTGCTAACAACCAATGGATAAATAATTTATAGCTGCCTAGCCAAGAACAAGAATGCAAAACAACTCGGCTGGTCCCTGCAAGGCTGTGGAACAGAGAGCTGCTTACAGACTACAAGAGCAAGAAAACAAATTTGTTGGAGCCCAGAGACAATTTTCAGCATCTAATAGTCTGCCTCAGTGAGGGAGCGACTGTGCATCATTAACACATTTTTTTAAAAACTTCGCGAAGACTTCCTGATGGCTGTCTCAGGAACTTTCAACAGCAGCATCATCTCACAGACAGTGTTTACTTCCATCTTGGTTGACATATGGACGCTCTAATCCACAAGGCCCTGTGCTGACTGTTTTTTCACAATCATTTGAGCAGATGTTGTGGGACAGGAAGCTGAAGAATTGTGGACTGATTTTTATGAAAATGACACCCTTCTTTGCCAAGAATGATGCAGTGCTCCCCCGGTGAATCACCAGTCACCTAAAACCCAAAACAATGATGAATATTTGATACTAAATTCCTCAAATATGTAATGTTTTAAATGAACATATGGAGATAAGGTGTATCTACCAGTTAGCCAAGTTTGAAGTCATGTTTCTGTCCATCTTATTAAAATAAATCCAAATTTCCCTCTCTTTGTAGTTCTGTTTAGGTCTCCACCAGCAGCCCCTGAGGCAAACATCTGTAGAAACACTGTGTTCCTGTGATAATTGCTAATTTTGGGTGTAGGGCAGGTATCATAAAGTTGGTGTATCATAGCTCTCTTGCAGTGAGAAACAGGTTTGAAGTAGTGAAGCTTAACTGAACAGTGAATTTGCAGGCCACAAAACCAAAACAAGGAGGTGAAAGATGCTGAAACGACCCACAACGCTAACAGGAACTTAAAGTCTGGTCATAATTTTCCATACACATAAAAGTCATGTGATCCATTTATATAATTACAATAATGCTTGTATCTAATTTAAAGAGAATTGAAAAATTAAAACAGCACAAAAGACCCCAAAGCAGAATTTTAATCCAGACTTTTAAAAAAATACAAAAAATAGCATTACTTCTCTCAGAGCTTAGTCCAGTAACTGCAGTGGTTTTACAGTAATTAGCTGCTATCCAGCTCTGCACAGAAGGCTTTAAACACAGTGGTATAACTTCAACAGTTGAGAGTTAAAATACAAATGAGGGATTAAGGAGGCTGAGGAACAATGGAGGTGAAAAACGAGAGCCAATCTAATTAAGATCTCAATCACTCAATTAGACTTGAGCAGGAGAAACAAATGGCAAATAAATTCTTTCATCATAACAACCGGTTTAATTGCTCCGAGACGAAGCACTGACATCTGGCATGCCCCCTCCAGACTGCTCGGTGTGTGTGTGTGTGTAATAAACACACACACACACATGCACAGAGTAGAACACAAAGGGATTGGAAGGGTGGGAGTTCAACGATGAGTGTGCTTTTACTGAGCCCTGACTGCGTTTATGAGCGTGAAACTGCCCGAGTGCAATGGAGCAGCAGCCTGGTTTATCCATCCGCACTTCACCCACATGGTCAGTGGAGAATGGAGGAATTAATGGAATTGGGGGCCGTTTTTCTCATGAGAGCGCGGCTTTCAGACAGAGAATGAGGCCACTCGCTCTTTGAGAAAGAGGAGATGTGGTTTAGGTCGACACACAAACATGTGGCCTGATTGTCAATTGAGAACCTGAGAGAGTTTGTGAGCACAAGAACCGCGGTGGTGGCCTGAGGTGCCGTGCCAAAAACTGAGACAAACTCAAAGGGAACATTCACTTCCCTTCCCTCGGCCTCTGTTTCTCAGTACTCAGCTGCACCACATCTTGTTATGAGTCTGTCTAACCACTTCCTCATGCTGCTGGCAGAGGGGTCAGGGTTCAGTCAGGTCCTCTGACAGCCAGAAAAGGCTGCAATAACAAGAGCGCTTGAAATGAGAACTCTCTTAGCATTTTTTCTATACAGCTATTACCTCTTCCCCTCTACCTACAACCACTATCTTTTCCTTCCTGTTTTCAGAAATCACATTTTTTAATAAGTTTTGTCTCATAGGTGACCTTGTTTTGTTCACTGTCCATGCATGTCAGTATCCACTTGTCTTTGTCTGGCCTAAAAAAAGGGGCAAAAAACGACCAAAAGAATTTTGAAATTAACCAAACAGTCACAGATTTTGAAACAGCACTCATGCAAGAAGAAGAAACCGGATATGTTGCACAAAAATGATGAAATCCAAGAAATGGAATAAATAAATAAAAGGGTCCAGTAACTACAGCAGTGCTGATAGATGGTGGTTTCCCTATATCGACTCACTCATATCAAAACACAGTCTTGTCTGTGGGGAGTGGCACTGTTAGTGAAGTCAGTCCACTCATTTTGTTGCCTTAAAAAAGGGTTTTTGCTTCATCAAGCACAGAACTGATGGGGATATGCTGCCCTCTGCTGGCTTAGATAGATGCTGCAGCCTGTAATCTGCTAAAAAGTACAACAATCCTGTGAATCTACAAACACATAACACTACACCCACATATGTGGAGTAAAGCTACTTCAGCGTGAAAACTTTTAGCTTTAAAGGTGTTCAGGGATTCTTGGACTTGCTTTAGGTGTAAAATTTGAGGCCTTTTTTTTTACTCTGTGGTGTTTTCTACAATTAATGGTCTCCTTTTCTACACGATTCAATCGATGTGTGAACAACAGTAAAGTGAGACTGAAACTCACAATTTTCTCCTTGTTGTCACAGTTTGTTTTATCCAAGACTAAGTCTCTATATCTTAAGACTTAATTGTATTGTTTGTGAAAACAAAATCGAACCAAAAGTGAAATTTAAACATTGAACGTTAAGTTTTTGACAGAATTCTCATTTGAAGGGTCTGAGAATATAACGTTCATCTCTGACAAAGAAACACTCTTCCTTAATCAGAAGCATGCTGATGGTATTAGATAGGTCTCACACATTTTACTCATCATCATCAATTTAGAGCTGAAATATTTTGCCACAAACCTCAGGTTAAAAAGTCACATCTCACAAACCTTCTTGAAAATTTTATGTTCCCTTAAACTGTTTATAATCAGGAAAAATAGTGTTTTTCACTTTTTTGGGGTCACAAGTTGGTTTTTGTGTCTGCCAGCTCCACATTGTACTTTCACTGTTCTTTATGGCTGCACAATAACAGCAAATTATTGCATTTTTATGGTTTTCTTCAAAATTCAGCCTGACATATTGAGTATCTTTTTAAAGCTTTGGGATCAGGGTTGAATTTAAAACAGACTGTGAAAGACATGGATTATTATTTTTTTTACACGTAAGACTTTTTTAGATCACCTTCCAAAAGTCTATGACATATTTATGACACCTATAAGTTTTATATTTAGCCACTTGGATTTAACCAATAAAATTCTTCAAGCTGCACCTGAAAATGTGTTAAGAAGACAAACTGCCGAGACTATCGATGCCATTTTTGACACCATGTGAGCCGACCATCCTTTTCTTCAGACATGTGCTGGTTTTATAATGAAATGTTCTCTCTCTGCTGACCCACAAATTGTATTCATATGTGTATTTAGAAAAAAAAAAAACTTTCATATTTATTACTGCTACACTGAATGTATAAAATTACCACATAAACAGGTCAAAGTCCACGTAGCCATCCATACACCCACTATAATAATCAAAACAGCCTCTCCCACATATGTCCGATGGCTATGTCAAGCTGGAAACTCACCAGTTTGTAAGAGTTGATTTTGCAATAAATCAGCAACATACTCTGAAGAGGCATTCACGGTTGTCTTGCACTAAGAGGAATAATATGGTGTGCTGGTGGAGTAATTAATATTATTTTATGGGGACTGCAATAATCAAAACATGCCACACAGCTCATCTCCAGTGCTCAAGCTTTATTTACTTTACTAAATGTTTTCAGCTGGTGTCTGCAGTTGTTTCCAGTTTGTTTATATTCGGTCCATTGATAAGGCCTACTGATAACTGAAGATTTAATACGCAACATCATGATGTTTTTTAACCAGAGGATAAAGAAGTTTAAAAGAGAAACATGTTATAATAAACATCTTTTAATACTTTCCTACTGCAGTAATAATCCTTAACCCTAATACTAATATTTAAAAACACAGTATACTCAGATTTTATTTGCCATTTCTCAATGAAAATATGATCTGATACACAACTATTAAAACAGTACAGTTCGTCATATAATCCTCAATAGCTTTAAGTGCCTAACTTCCAAAAAGGCCACTATTAAAGATCCAGTGTGTGGGAGTTAGTGCCATCTAGTGGTGAAGTTGAAGATCACACTCGACCAAATATCCCTCCAATTACCCTCCCCCTTCAAGTATGCAGGAGAACTTAAGGTGGCAGTGAAACTTAATAAAATGCTGAAGGACCTCTATCAGCCAGTGTTCATTTTGTCCATTCTGGACTTCTGTAGAAACATGGCTTTGTAATATGGTGGACCATATGGAAGAAGATTGTCCCCCCTTTGATAAGAAAGTCTCATTCTAATGTGATGAAAACACAGTTAATACATTTTTCAGCTGATTACATACTAATGAAAAAATACTCATGTGTGTTATATTCCAATTCTACCATAATCCACAAATAGATCCCCTCAGTCTTACACACTGGACCTTTAACCTCTGCCAATCTTTTCCTCATTTGGACAAAAATACCTTTGCCTATTCGGAAAAAAATAGAAAAAAAGTATTAGTGTTGGAAATTCACAACACTACAGATTTAGGGGAATCTGAGGTCATTACTCACATGTTAAAGATATTTCATACAGTGACAATCGACTCAAAGAGAGCAGACAGCAACAATAAAAAGCAGATGCAGCACACTGAAGAAAGACCGCTGTGATTTGAAGCTGGAAGTTGTTCCTTCACTGAAGTACCAGATGTTTACATTTGATCTTCCAACAAGCAGCAGTTCACAATCCCAGAGGGAGCATGTTGGTATTAATAGGTCAGAAGTGTGTGTGTGATATATAAGCCAGCTAAGTGGCTGGGAGATGTGGTTCCAGGGACGCTGTGATGGGTCAGAAGGTGGACTCGGAGGTGTATTTGCACATTTCTGGTGAGGCTGTCCATCGAATGGCTTTCTCGGGTTGAGTTCAATATTTGTTGTGCAGATGATTTATAAATATTTCCCTTTGGTCTCGCCAAGGGCAACACATCTTGCCAAGGGAAAGCTCTCTCTGAAGTGAGGCCATGAAAGTCAGGTCTGTGAGATGCCTGCATACTTTAACATGCACACACACACCTCACATGACTCTATTTACACACACACACACACACACACACACACACACACACACACACACACACACACACACGCACACACACACACACACTAACACACACAC
>JAQMCX010000001.1:27059456-27132954 GCA_029814765.1 Acanthurus leucopareius
CTCCGTGATCCAAAACAAACACACACACACACACACACACACACACACACACACACACAAACACACACAAACACACACACACTCACACATACAATCTACTGCAAATCTGAAGCGTGTCAAAGCCAAATAACCCTGAACAGGTGAATGGGAGCACTTCCCATGAGACAAAAAACCTCCAGTCATTGTGAATTTGCGTCAAAGAAATAAAAAGGCTGACATCACTGAAAGACAAACGCTTTGGCACACCGACAATCTGATGATAACTCTCTCACATTATGTTTAATGAGGGGAAAAAAAGGCCAATTAAATTAGGTTACTGCACGGCATTGATGGACACTATGAGGGTGAAGTGAAGAGGCGTGTCGTTTTCTGCCTGAATATCAAAAGGTTTGAGTCAATGATCAAAAGAGGATGGCATTCACTGAGTGGGAACATCAAAGCAACAAATTAGGATTTCACGATCTATTTATTTTTGTAGAATTTTCAGGTATTTGCAGAGAGATAGAAGGGGCAGATATTTTATTACTGGAATAGTTTTACACAGGCCAAAGAGAGCTCAACCTGGCCTTCTTGGGGTTTAGAGTTGTATGAACATGTTTTTAAATTTTACACTGTATGCAACATGTCTGCATAAAAGAATATGGTTACTTACACTTTTCCACTTTTTTAATATCATGTATTTGTAAGTTTCCGTATTTGTTGTCATGTTTCAACCGTATTAGTTTGCCAAAGTACATTTTTGACTTATCATACATAGACAAAAACAGCCCTGGTTTGCACACTTTTCACATGTATGTTTGTAACCTTGTCATTTTGATCACTGTTCGTACCTTGTAGTGACATCTGGGCTGCAGTGAACTCAGTCAGAGATGTAGTAACACCACAATATAAAAAAAAAACAACAACAACAAATAAAAGTCTGGAATTTATAATTTTACATACATAAAAGTATGCATGTGTCTGCAAAATGTACTTTAAAGTACCAAATGGAAAAGTAATCATTATGCAATAGGGCTTCTTACACAAGTGAAGAATAATCTGCAAAATTTATTATTTTTAATTTTATTTTTAATATACTTACAACTCTAATTACTGTAACGAATTATATATATATAATTTTATCAGCTACAGCTTGTACTGATAAAGCATGTAGTTAGATGCATTTGTTAGAAAATGGGACAAAACTTGAATGTTGCAACTTGTTGGGTTGGACTTTATTACTTTAAATACTGATGCACAGTTTATCTTTCATTACAAAGCATCATATTTTATAAGATCAGTTTATGGTTTGTCAACACAAATGCAGACTTTTCATTTCGAAACACATTGAACAAGTTTAATCAAAACTTTGCTGAGAAAATAACTCTCTCATTTTGTCTTTTAACAGCAGATGATCAAACACTCTCTTGATTATAAGTCATGTTGACTAGAGATTATTACCAAATGTGAAAGAAAGTAAAAAATTAATACAGATGTCTGTGTTTTACAGCCAGTTTACATCTTGTGAGCTCCTGCCCAAAGAAAACACTTTCCTTTTATGTGTCTAATTAGATAGTGTAACAGTATGGTCTTTTACAACTCGTTCAGCTCTCAACCACCAGCTCCTTCCTATAAAGTTGATTTTAAGTCAGGCTGAGTTAATCTCCACGATCCCACATGACGATAACTCAGCAAATGAAACCAAAGCTGAAACAGGAGATATTTTGAGCTCCTGCCCTTTTGACCTCCTTGCTACTGAAACCCCAGCTCTGCCGAGGAAATGAACCCCCTAAACCACAATATCATCATCAGCCCACTACAAAGTAAAACCAAATGCTAATTCATGTTTGAGAAGAGGAAGCAAATTAAGCAACAAGTCAAATCCTCTGTGTTTCCAGTTTGGTCTCTGCTGAGTGAAAAAAACAATCTGTGACCGTTCAAGATTTCTATTGGCTTGTTGATTGGGCAAAGGTCAAACACTTAACATCTGTCTAATTATCCATCATTTGTTATCATGAAATTAAAGCAATAGTTTGTCACTTTGGGAAAATACTAATTTTGTTTCATCCCATTTCAACAGAGCTGCTACCAGATAAGCGATTATCTTAGTTTAGCATCAGTGCCTCTACCTGTCATTCATCAGGAAATAGTCTTGCAAAACCCAACTGTTCAAACACAACTTTACATTACTACCTTTGTGTTTGTCAGTGTATTAAATTGAGGAGATGTACAGTGTTCATAACTGAGCTTAGAGGTGCTGGAAGATAGATTTTGGTAGTTTTAGACAGCACCAGGCTAGCAGTTTCTACTTGTTGCAGTCTTTATGCTAGGCTAAGCTAATGTGTATAGCTAATGTGCGCTATTTTTGCTTACATTAAAATAACAGTTCAACATTTGGGAAATATGCTTGTTTGCTTTCAATACCATCAATACAATACTCATGTCTGTGTGTTTGGAGGAGGCGGTGATAAGCTTAGCTTAGCTTAATATAGCTTAGCTTAGCTTAGCTTAGCATACAGACTGGAGGCAGGGGGAAAGTGTTAGCTTGGCTCTCTAATGTTCAAAAAAATAACTACAGTATTAGCACCTTTACAAACTTGTTTCTCATTTGTTTAATTAATTCTTCAGATTAAATGTAGTTTTACAGTGAGTTACATATTCAGATTTTAAGCTAATGGTAGACTCGGATCTTCCTACTGGCTCGAAGGCTAAAAGTTTGCTGTAATGCTTCCTCAGAAAGTCAAAAGCTAAACGTCCACACCACTCAACTGTCTATCTGAGAAAATGTAACAGTTATCCCATTTATGTGTAATAAGTCTTCACTTTAGCACTGATGTACCCTTCGTGTCAGTGGTTGGTTTCAGCTGAACTGCCTTCCCAACCAGCGTGCCATCCCAAAAAATGCCACAATTGAAAATGGAAGAGTTTCTAAACGCAAACGTCAAATCAAAGTCAGTCCTGCAGACGGACAGATTTTCACTCAGTCCTCATCATGGAACCAAACACAGCCTTTTCCAACCACATTAACAAGCTCGAGCTGACACCCTCAGGCCTGACCCAATGTCTTTAAAATGATCGAAGCAGCCGGAGGTGGTCCTTAACCGTGTTTCCGAGCTCCAAGCAAACCCAAAAATCTTATCTCATTAAACCACATACACCATCTCGTGTGTTTTTGCCACGAGCAGACATGCAAAACTGAAGCGATTTTCTGTTTGAGAGCGAGAGATTGTTGTAAAAGAAGTGGTGGGAAGGATGACAGTTTGAAGGGGGAGGGAGTTCTGGCGGTTTGAGCCCATCTGTTTCTTGCTAAGCTCAATGAAGGGAGGAAGAAAAGCTGAGCAGATACACTAAGCATTAGTGGTTAACCAACTACTAATGAGGGAAGAAGAAAAACACTGAACTCAGATGAAACCATTTAGCATACGGTGGTGTACAATGTCCTTACTGAGTTTCAGGGAAAAATGGCCAACACTCACGTAAGCCTCATGTGTAATAAGTAAAAGAATAAAAAGACGTGGAGGTTAGGTCTGTTTCTAATCTATCCGTGCATGTGTGTTTTAACCCATGCAGAGGAGAGGAATCTGTTTTATCGCATGAATCCAAAACATGTACTTCCACACCTTTGATACGGCAAACGTCCGGGGCACACGGCTCTTGTGTAACCTTGGCATGTAAAGCTTGATCCTCCTGCCAGCGTTTGGGGCTTGAGGGTTTTTCATTCCTCTGATCGCCTCTCTTCCTCATATACCCCAACAACCTTCTCCCTCAAAGCTCTGGAATAAATCCTGGGAAATGAGAGGGCCTCCTGCCCCCTCGCTGCTACTCATTCCCAGGTGTGCAAATGCCAGGTCAGCCCAGGATCAGACAAGCAACTCTGCCAAAGTGTTAAATAAAATAATAATAAATGACAGAAGATGAAGAGTACAGGGGGGTGTGAGGTGAGGAGCAAGAGAGAGGTGAGAAGTGAGGAAAGAAAAAGAAACAAGATGGAACAAAACAAAACAAAAAAAAAGATGGAGGAGACAGAGCTCGGTTTTTGCGAATGTGAGCCATGCTGAAACCATTCAACTCAAATCAGCACCATGTGTCCTCCAGAGCCTTATTATCCCATAAATGAACTTTATTGAGGCAACAAAGTGCTTTGGAGCTCTGCAAAAACATTAAAGGGGCCTCGCCTGTCTCGGCCCGGAGCCAAGAGCCGTCCGATTCCTCAGGGGGATAATGAAAAAAAAAAAGTGGGGCTCCTGGCCTCGTGTTTGCTGCCCCCAGTGCAGCCTCACAGGCCGTCTGACCGGCTCTGCCTGAGTAATGGCCTATTAGAGACAGAGAATAGTTAGCAATTACACCAGAGAGACAAATATGGCACAGACCTCTTGACTGACCTGACCTGTGGAAATTAACCGGGAAGGACGGATGACAGACGAAAGGTAAAACAGCAGGAAGGAAGGAAGCTGTGGTGAGAGGGAGGAAATGAAAATGGATGGATGACCTGGGAAAAAAGACAGCAGCTGCCCTGGTGTCCTTTTTAGGAATTTGATTAGTTGTAAAGTTTGAGAGAAAATGAAGGACTAACTATTAACTGAGACCTTCACTTGGACTGATTGTGCTCACATGTTGCATTTTCTGGAATATATTTTTTAAGTAGCTGTCATGTTGGAACTCTATGCCAAGTAATGTTACTTTTTAAAGTATACAAGCTGGTTTCTGGGTGCAAAATATAATGAAACTGCCATCTATAGTTTGCCTTGTGCACTGTAATTTACTTTAAAGTCTGTTTACTGGTCTTGGGGAGAACTACTGCATATGTGGATTTGAAAAAAAAAAAAAGCCTGTATAAGAAGGCAGCATGAGGTCTGATAAATTGTTTTAAGTGATGTCACTTGTGGCAGTGTCGGTCGGGGCTGAAGTCTACGAGTTAGGAAATGAAAAAAATCTGTTTGCGAGGAGTTTGAAGGAAGGGAGCTAACCAGACCGCCCGCCCCTCATCAATGCGTGAGGCTTGCGGCTCGAGGTTACACTAGCCGCTACTTGCACGACAAATCTGATAGTCTGACAGAACTGTTGGCAGTCGAGTTGCATTGTGGGTAATGAAGGCTCCATATTTTGCAGACAGTATAATGTGTAGAATATAGTAGCCAATACCTCATGTTCTGCAGCATTTAAATGTTGAGAGGAATGTAAGGAATCAACATGGGGCTAAGCGGTAAGTCTTTGTCCTGGGGCTCCTAAGAAGATAAAATAATTTGGAAAGGGGCAGTTCCTTTCAGATAAAATCTGGCTGGTGATTGGATGAACTAAGTCTGTCAACATCTCATAGGTTAACTTTAACCAATCAGATCAACGAACAATATTACTCATTAGAAAAACAAAACTCTTGCCAAAATCAGTTGGGACAAGAGCAAAAATATCTTCAGTGTTGTTTTTTTTTGCTCCTTAAAAACACACCCATCTGTAGCTAAACCAGTAGTTCTTCACAGGATGCTGATTGGTCTGAATCATCGTAGTTCGGCCCCTTAAAGCCTGGAAAGATGGATTCCTGTGATGCATGATCTGGTGTGATCTCATGATCACAAAAAAACCAGGGCGGGATTAGGATGGGAAAGGTTGAAGTAAGCGCAAAGGAATTAGAAGTGAGGGCAGAGAAGAAGAGAGGTCGAGAAGGCAATTTAATGTGTCAGGTAGACATAACAAAAACTTGCCACAATTCCTACAAACCACAAGAAGAGGCCTCTTGAGTTTCTGTGTGGCTAACAATGCAAAGTAAATCCTCCAGGGGGAATGAGCGGGGCAGAGGTGGCACACAGCTGTGCGAGATGACAAACGCTCGTGACAGCTCAGAGGACTGGAAGCAAAGATGTGGGCGTGTATCTGATGTGTATATAACCACCCGCCTGCTTCCTCAGCCAGTTTACCACTCATGAGGCATGCGGTGGACGGCCGGGGCTTATTCCAACATAAATAAAGTCTCTGATCCTTCTCGGGATGACGAATTTTATAAAGATGGAATTCCTTGCGGCCGGGAAAGGGGTTACAATGGTAAACCAAATGGCCGCAAGTAGATGTATGGGACTGATTAGGACCCTGGAAATGAGATTAAAGAGAGATCTACCAACAGATTGAATTGTATTTGCCATAATTGCTGAGAACAGCTTATTCAGTGCAGACCGCAAAAAAGGGAATCATAAAACTGAGGAAGAAGGAGACGTAGAGAGGAGGGACGGCTGCCACTTGAAACCAACAGGCTTTTCTCAAAGGAATCACCCCAGGACAAGTCTTGCATCAATTAGAGGGTGTGTGCATGTTAAGTGTGTGTGTGTGTGTGTGTGGAGGATGGGATGAGGATGAATTAGCTCTTAAATCATAAACTTCGAGGTCTGCTTGAAGCTCGCATTAATGATTTTTTTTTCTTGTTTGATTACTAGTAATCTTAGTAAATTTCAAAAACAAACACCTATTTAATAACATCATAAGGCTGCTTTTTAAATGGAAAATTCCCCCTGCGCTCAGTAAACTGTGCATGCCATGAATTTATCTGAAATGAGATAACTGATACAGTCATGACCTCTGTTCTCAGCATCCCGCTGAAAAGAGGTTTAATGAAAAATAAATCTTGCGAAGAGAAAAAGACCAGCAGACAAATCAATAGAGGCACGGGCTCAGAGATAAAAGTGAGCGCTGTGTGCCAAAGAGCTACTCGCTCTCATTCCTGGGTTGATTGTACTTAAAGTGAAACCACATGAACTGAGCCATTCCCACAAGGGAAGTTTAGAGTGTGTGTAAAAGCACACATGCAGTAAGACAGACATACTGTAAGACTTAAATCCCCCGAAAACCTGATATTTCTCTGTAACATTACATATCCATGACTAACTGAGAGGAAAAACAAACTCAGCTAATCTGCTTCATGAGATTGTGGGTGTCATTTAATCGGAGTTGATTGACAGCGACCAGACAAAAAAAAAGGAAACCTCACAGCATGCAACAGATTTGATTAAAATATTAAATCCTGATTGATGTTTGTGTGATAACACTTATTTTAACTAAGCAAACCTTCTTCAAACTGATAGTTAGGTCAAAAACAAAAAAAAAATAATTTTCTCATGTAAAATAAACAGAAGTGTTCGGACTTGTGCAGAAAAACAGTGTTCATATAAACTTCCATTGCTTTTATTACAAATCTGATCGATAGAATATGATTTCAAAGTTTTTTATATAACAAGACTATGCATTGTGCAGATTTGTGCTAAATGCTAATATCTGCATGCTAACTTGCTGATGTTTGACAGATGGAATGTTAATCACTGTCTCAATTTAGCGTTTTAGCATGCTAACATATGCTAATTATCTCTAAACATGAAGTGCAAATAAAGCTGAGAGCATTAGTTTTAAAGGTATTGTATGATTGACAAAAGCAAGGAATAAGTTAAAATTTTAACCAGGTGGTGGCGCTAGTAAGAAAGCAACAGATCTCTGAAGTCATAAATACACCGTCTGGGAACCATTAATGTCTGTACAAAATTTTGTCCCCATTGATCAAGTTGATATTAAGATATTTTATCTTCTGGGCAACTTGAATTTCTGTAAAACATTTCAGGACGATCCATCCACAAGTTGTTAAATTATTTCAGATTATTTGAGCAAAAATTGCTTTACTTTTTGTAGTAATGACAAAAAACAACGAACAAAGATGTAGTCTTCTATGTTAGGCACTTTTATTGATTTTGTATTACTGATTCACAAACACAAATATTATTGCCAAAGAAAACAACCAATTTAAACAGATTTCTAGACAGTATATTTGTTTAGAGCTTGAACTGGATTCAATTTAGAGTCTATTTTATTCAGATAATGAGTGTAAATCTCCTACATCTGCATTACAAAATACAAGAGCTGTTGTGTTCTAAACATGGAAAATCGAGTTTTTGGCCAAAATATAAAAACAGAGAGTAAGAAAGTTCATTTGGTGAGTTTGTTAGGTGAAAGGTAAACACATTAGTGTTTCAAATCACTAATTGTTAAAGGGTTTTCTATCCAGATAAATAAAGGGATTTGCTCTAATCTTATTAAATGGCATCCTGCGGTAAATGTTACCCTGAACGTGTTTTGTGCCGTTCTACTTCCAGACCTGCTGAATATCAGAATTGTCACACTGTAGTAAAGTTATTAAAGTAGTACAAAGCTATGAAAAATATATCAGTGTAAAGGCATAAGAGACTTGCTCACCAATCACAAAACCACTACAATACACCATCAAGAGTCACAAAGAGCTGACTCAGGGGTAAGCAGCCTTTGTTCCAGGAGAGCTGCAAAGTTCACTGCTGCATAAATTGGAGTTAAAATTAAGTTGAGTGTAGCTGGGACATTTTTTCATCTTTAAAACATGTTTGGCTTAAATGTTATAATGTAAAGCAACAGATATTAGAAGAGAAATCTGTAGATTTAGCTTTTAGTTTACATTTTATATTCTCTTGGTGAAGATTTTTAATAAATGCTCCTGGTGTTGAGAACAGGCATGCAGTTATTACAGCTTCCAAAAACAAACACTGCCTACCCCTGGGCCACACTGATTATTACAATTTCTATCAACTTGGCCTGCCAAGTCTCACCACTAGAGGACACTCTGGTTTTAACAAAAAAGGACAACGTGCCACTGCAAACTGTAGGACACAGCAAGAGATCTCTACTTCTCACCCCCATGACTCAAATCCAGCACACACTTCAGGCTTACAAGACAAAACTGTGTGAGGGACAAACCTGTCAAAATCTGTCACATTACCACCAACCACATACCAAAATGGCAAGTAGTTTTAGATTTGGATGATTTTACACACTTCCAGCTTTTGTTGTTTTTTTGGATTAATCTGAAAACGCAGATATGCTAGTTTGGACCTCCAGAAGATGACTGTTCCACAAAAAGAGTGAGGTCGCAGAGCCAGGAAACTGACATGAACAAAAGAAGGTTTCAAGTCCATCTTAAAACAACACTCAGATGCTCATATGTACATGAACAGAGTTATCAGATGCTGTAATCATTCCTTTGGTCTTTTCAAACGGAAAAGACGGAGGAAAAAATCCACACTCTTCCTTCCGTGAAAATATGCATTTCAAAAATCTGCTGATGGAAATGAGGCTTCAGCAGTCAGTAAAATCACTCAAGCCGCTTCCAAAGGTACTGGAGCTTAGTGCAGATTTCACTCTTTGATAGTGACGCCCCTGCAGCTCAGCAAGGAAACACTGTCCGAACACACAGAAACCTTCAAAGGAATTCACTTGATATGACTAATTCATACTGCTGAGGCTCATACTAGCTGCGTTTACACTTGTAATGCAACTTTGCACAGAGCTTGAATCTATTGTGGTATCATGTCAGGACAGGATCTCTTCACTGCCAATCAGATTACAGACATCAATAACTCTTTTAAAGTACAGATGGGTATTTAAGTGTTATATTAACAGCTAAGTTCACTGTTATTCTGAGTCTGTCTTACTCATGTGCCCATTTTTATACTGAAATGAGTGTTGCTTGCTGTTATCATGACAAAACATTCTCAGTCTGTGAAAAATGGATTCCTAAGTCCAAAATTCACTTTTTTTGTTACTACAGTTACACTGCAGTTGAACAAACTACTGATATTACAAAAGTAGAAATTTTATACCAAAATGACTTTGGAGTAGAGTGACTTTATTTTACCAGCTCATTAAATTCAAATAACCTTTTGAATTCATCTTTGAGAGTTGTGAATTTTACTGTCTGTCACTCACTTTGCAGGGATCTTTTAGTGTTTATTAATTATTATTTATGAGCAGGAGTAATGATTACAGCAAGCAAAACCTATTTCAGTGTTGATATGGGCACTTGGCCGTAGATTACAGACATACTCAAAACATTGTGGACCTTGCCTTTAAAATCCAGCGAACATTGATGTTAAACACGAAAATGCAGTAAATGAGAGCTGACTGTCAGGAGGGAATGTGAACAGTGGTCTGCGTTCATGTCCATTTTATATTTCAGCTGAGATTCATTTCAAATGACTTCTATATCACTGAATATAATGAGATAAAGCTGCATGAAAATACACAGATTTGCACAATCATTCATGATAGATTTAAAAGAAATGTATGAAATCAAACTTTTCACATACAGTATTGTGAAAAAAATTTGAAAATGCTTGCATTAACGGAGATACTGAAATCAGAATTAATTCACAGGTCAGTTTGATACAATAGCTTTTTTTTTTTTGATAAATTGTATTTTCATTTGCTGTGTTTCTACTGAGATTGAAATAACACATTTGTATCTAAAACCTACAGTTAATCAGTTTTACTCACAACAGAAAGATTTATATGGGAACCAAAGAGCACTACAAGAACATGGATTTTGGAGCAGCTGAGCACACACACCGGGCACCCACAGGGGCCACAGCAGGATGACTCTGCAGCGGGAGATGTAAATTTGGGGAACTGGAGTTAGCAGGTAGTGTTCTGTTTTGTTGGCAGACGGTTTAACACACAAACTCCTGACGCATGCGGATGATCTGTAGCAAAGCGGCCTGGACGTCTTCATCCATGTGGCCCTACGAGAGAAAAAAAAAAGGTCTTCTGTTAATCTGTTTCGACTTGTTTCTCACTGTGAGCTCTGTTTGCAGTTAGACACATCTGCTCCTCAGCCTCTGACAGCTACTGCCCACTTACAACAACAGAATTTCAAGTTGGACTAAGTATCTATTTTGCTGTTTTCAAGTTTCCTGTTTTGATTAATACATTTCCAGCCTCCCCCCACAGTTACCATTATACTTTCCCAACACATCTGCATGGGCCGTCTCAAATAATCAGCAGACTTACAGACAGCATTTTAGCCAAGTGTAAACATATAAACTTCCTGTTCCGTTTAGATAGCGAGTGCTGAAAGATGTTTTTAAAACTTGGCTGATCTTGATTTGATGAAAAAACAACCATGACTCAATGCTTTCATCAACATATTTCCCTTCTTTTGTACATGCCATTCATTGCTTGCAATGGAGTGTGATCATTTGTTGTTTTAATGTGCACTGCCAGTGTGTCACACAACTCTTCAGAGATCTGTTTTGGCTCTCTAAAATGTTGATTGCAATCTTACTAGAGCCACGCTGCAGCTGTTGTTACAGACTCACAGTGTGTTGGAGCAAAAGCAGAAAAGTTTTGAACAAGCAGGAAATGGCCAAGGATTGACACAGTGTATGCAAAAAGCCAAGTACAGAATGATAAAAACCATATTGACCGGAGTGAACTTTTATCAAATAACCAGTCTGTTGTTTATACTGACACTGATGTTTTCATAAAATCATTTATTGCTATTGAAAAACAACTTACACTGAGGAGCATTTTTATCAGTACAACTATTCAATCTAATATCTATCAATAATCTCATCACTGGGATCTTTGCTGGTTCAACCTCCTTCCTGCTGTGTTCTTTTAACCCTCATACAGACATCAAAAGACTCTCAGCAATTAACCTTCATTTTTCTACTTTAGATCTTTCTTTAAAAACGTTCTCCATGGACATTATGCACAGATAAAAGAGACAATAAGACAACTCTCCTCTCTGGAGAAAAACCTACCTGTGCAGCACTGAGAAGATGAGTTCGATAAATTGAAACCACCTCCCTGTGTTGCCTCTCAGCATCCTTATTGATTAGAAGGGAAAGACAAAGACATGAAGACAACACAGCGGTTAACTCTGACGTCTTACAAATACAATGTCATGCAGTGGCTGAATTCTGGCTCTACATTATTATAAATCTTCCTGCTGAACCTTATTGTTAAGATTTAAGCACCCTGTTTTATTTCTGATTTTGATTACTGTATCAGTCATATGAAAGGAGCAGAGAGAGTTTTCTGGTTTCAAGAACACTTTGTGAGTATCACTGTAAAATGTATATAAAATGGAAAAATGCTTGGCTTCACTCGTTAACAGAAAGACATTTAACATGCAGCAAATCTTACCAATTATAAAGCAGAACATGAATGTGTTAACATCACTTTCTCTATAATATTTCACTGGAAGTAAAGCATGTCCACTCACAGCCAGCTGTTGCTGTAGGCTCTTGATCTGGGCTTGAAGTGTATCAATGTGCTGAGTCTGTCTCTTATTGGGCGTATTGCTTGTGTATGCCAGCTGGGACAGACCATTTAGTGCCTGCTTCAATCGCTCAACATCTGTTAGCAACTCTGTGATCTGCCACACACACACACACACACACACACACACACACACACACACACACACACACACACACACACACAAAATTATTAACATCATATTCTTACATTTTTCATTACTTTATCAAAGGCATTGAAAAACTGAGAGAAGAATTTTATCTCCTACAAAAAACCAAAACAATCTGATTTTCTTTCTAAATCTGCAAGGACAAAAATAGTTCTCAATGTTGGATCTTCACACTTTTCAATCTCTAGTAGCTACATTGAGTAATGAAACCATGACTAAGCACTGCAAAATCTATTTATTGTTACTACCTTCTTGTCTTTGGCTTCAGTCTGCTGAGCTGACGTCTGAATCCTCCTCTGAAGGTCACAGATGGTGCTGAGTGACTCATCGTATCTCTCCTTGAGTTCCCTAATTTCTCTTTCAATGGCGCGTCCTTTCTCCTGGACAGCCTCCATCTCCGTCCTGGCTCTGCTCTCACCCTCCCTCGCCTGAGTCGACTCCTGATGGGCTTCTTCACACTCCTCTGCTAAGCTCATTAGCTTGTTCCTCAGGTTGGCAGCCTCCTCCTCCAGCTGCTGCTTCTCCTTATTAAGCTGGTTCATTTGGTCTTCCTTGTAGCGAGTTTCCTCAAGAGCTTGTGTGGCTTGGAGAAGCTCGGATTGCAGGGCAGACACATCTTCAGCCCTTTGGGCGTTGTTCTCCTCCTCTTCACGGAGAGCCAGCTGAAGCTTGGTGACTTCAGCCTCCAGGGCTTCCTTGGAATCGGCCTGTTGTTCCAGCAGTAAAGTCTGCTCCCTGCTGTACTCCTGCAGTTCTTTCTGTAAGGCACCAACCCTCTGAGCCTCCTCCTGCTGAGCCTCTTTTGCTTTCTTGCAATCAGCCTGGGCTTGCTGCATGGCATCATGGAGGGCTTTAAGCTCTGTGTCGTACGTTGCTATCCTGGTCAACTCTGTTTTCAGACGCTCCTGGAGATTCTTGATCTGACTGTTGCAGAGGTTGTTCTGGTCTTGAAGATCAGCTTTCTCACGTATTACCTCCCTGTGCTCCTCCTCTAAGTTGGCAAACTTCTGAGTCAGTTCCTCAAATTTACCCTTGAACTCGTTCTCCACATCCTTGTACTTTTCACTGGTGACTAGAGCAGAGTCTAGTCTCTGTTGAACTGATTCAATCTCAACTTTCAGTTTCTCTTTCTCCTGTTTGTCGCTCTGTCCAACAGATCTTTCGTTGTTGTATTTCTCCTCCATTTCCTGCAGCTTGACTGTCAGCTCTTTCACCTGGGCACTGTAAGAGTGTTCCCTCTCCTCAGCTGCTGTCAGTGGGATGAACTTGGACTGAATAGCCTCTTGTATGGTATCAAGTTCTTTCTTCTGAGCCTCCAGTTCTTGAGTAAGCTTCACTGTTTCCTCCTGAGCTGACACATACATTGCTGACACATCTTTTGCTTTATTTTCTGCCTCAACCACAGCAGAATTTAACTTGTCTGTGGTAGCTTTGTGGTCTTTTACAGGCATATACTCATTCTTCATCGTCAACAGAACTTTTTCCAACTCTTCTTTCAACTTATCATTTCCTTCTTTCACATTCTTCAATTCATTCGTACTTTCTTTTTCCTTGGTCTCAAACTTTAACATCTCAGCTCTGACACTCTCTAAGGTGGAATTTAACTCCATCTTGACTTGCTCATGCTGCTGTCTGGAAACATACTCTCCCTCCAAGCTTTGTTGCAGAGTCTGGCCCTGTGTGGTCAACTGCAAACACTCTTTCTCTTTTTCTTCATATCTTCTCTGCAAAAGTTCAAGTTCATTAGTCAGATCGGCATTCTGGGACTTCAGATTGTCCATCTCAGTCTGGTGTCTCTCACTGGAACTCTGGTGGCCGCTGATATTCTCCTGCAGCATGGCTCTCTCGGTTTGAAGGTGCTGAACTTGTGCCTCTGCTTTTCCGTAACGTTCGCTGGCTTCCACCAGTTTGTCCTCCAGCTCCTCCAAAGCCATTATCATGTTCCTCCGGGCTTCATCGTGGTCCTTCATAGGAACAAACTCCATCTCAATCCTGCTGTTGAGCTCATCCAGTTGTTCTCGTAATATATCTCTTTCCTCCTCACTTTCCTCGACCTCACGGATTAGAACCTGGCTCTTGGCGGTCAAATCCACCAGTTTCTTTTTCAGTGAAGCATTCTGCTCCTCGAGGGCGGCCTGTATCCTCTGTTGCTCCTCAGCAGACATCCCCCCTGGCCCTCCCTGGGATGACGGACAGTCCAGTTTTCGATGGAGATCAGCTACTTCCTCCAGCACACGATCGTAGTCTTCCCTCAGCTCGGCCAGCTGACGTTCCTTCTCATCGACGGCGTTGGTCAGCAGGTTTTTCATGTTGTCAAACTTCTCAGCTGGTACGGTGTGTCCATGTTTAGTCTGGGCCTCCTTCAAATGGATTTCCATTTCCAATAGGGTTTCTGCTAGTTTCTCTCTTTCTGCAGTCACTGCTCCCAGGTCTTGGTTTAGCCTTTCTGCCTCAGCGGCTAGCTGGCTCTCGCTGCTCTTGTACTCCTCCAAGGCCTTCTCGCTCTGTTTGAGGCGGTTACGAACTCGACCCACTTCAGCTGAAGCACCCTCGTACTTGGCCTTGATATCCTGGAGCTGGGCACGTAGTTCTTCTGTTGCCTGGCCTCCTAGATGTTCTTTTACAGCGACTACATGGGCTTGCAGTTGTTTGACCTTACACTCCGAGTCCAGCATCCTCTTCTGGACGTCCCCCAAAGCGTCCTCAAGTTCTTGAACCTGCTGGTCAGCCTGTTTCTGGATGGTGTCTCGGCTCTGAACCAGTTCTTGGCACTCCCTGTTTTTACGGTTCAGGGCAGATTGAAGTCGTGTCGTCTCTTCCTCTGCCCCCTGCTGTCTTTTCTTGACCACCTCATGTTCACGTCGCAGTGCTTCCAGCTCACTGGAGAGGTCCCAACCCACAGTGGACTGACTCCTCTCTGGAGGTCTGGACAGTGAACGTGACAAGGCAGGATTCTGGAGGGCCTGCAAAGAAAGAAGAAAACCATAACATACCTCACATACGGAGTACAAAACAGTTGTTGATGACTTTGTAATACATTCAAAAAACATTTATTGTTCTTAAGAATAATGATGTTAAATTCATTTCTACTGAAGGCAAGAAGTCAACAAATCAGGATTTAAATAGAGTATCAGCAGTGAAATAAGCATGAAAGTTCAGCTGTCATCCTAACACAGACTGATTTAAATTCAAACCACTAACATTGTGTTTTGCACATATTAAGTGATATGAAACCGTCCCATTGATAAAAAATTACCTGATCAGAATCCAGGCTGTGAGCTTGTTTGACCAAAGTGGTTTCTTTACCTGCAGGACAAACACGACATTAAAACCAATTCATACTGAGCAGGTCAAGTTTGAAATCATGTTATTACAATGTAAGGATGCTCACCTTTGATAACAGATTGGCCAGAGTAGTCACCCTGTGAACAGACACAGATACACACACTCATTATATAAAGATGAAATGACATTTAAGCCTGAAAGTAGAAATCAGATGTACGATGTCATTTACCAAAGTACTCCGGAGCTGAACCTTGACAGTCTCTGGGGCTCGAGCCCCTTCCTCTTTTTCTTTGGTGCTGAGCAACACCTTCAACTGCTCCTTCTGATTTGATTAAAAATAATAGGAAAAAGGAAAAGCACAAGTGAGTCTAGGTAACCTGACACTTACTGAATACTGGCAAATACAATAAGGCTCTAAATTCACTCTCTACAGTTTATATCATTTATTTAAAACTAAAACAAACTCTGAAACTGAACGATATCTACTGTTAAAAAACACATGAACAGTAAATATCATACAAATCAATATTCATACCTCTTTGAGAAATGCCCTAAGAAATACCAACCACACACTTGTGCCGCAAGTTTGTTAGAGACTTCCACACACTTTGAACTGCTTTGATCTTTAAAAAAGCTACACCAGATACCTCCTAAATTATTCAGGGCTCTGCGGTATGTGTTTTTGTCACTTCTCCAGGTGCTTCAGTTTCGATAAAAGTTGTAACAGTTTCAAAGAGGTTAAGGGAAGAAGTTTTGAGCCAAATAAGCTTTTAAAGGCGGCAGAAAGCAGATATAGGGAGATTTTTTATAAACCAATTTTCTTTTCATCCAAAGGCTAAACAGAAGAGAACACATCTGCATCCAGAACATGAAATCTTTATGACAGAACAGCATCAGTGTGGATAAATATCTCTTCAGTCAAAGTGGTTTAAATAAAGGCAAAAGACATCTTGTTGTCTGAGGTTCAAGTTGTTTCTTTTGACTCATTTCAGGAAGTTACAAATTTCTGAGATGCCCAGCACTTGACCTTGATTTCTGAGTGTGTGTGAACCTGGCAGAATGTTATCCGGTGCTATTGAGTCACAATCGATTGGCATTTCTTGCACATTTGTGCTACCTTCCTTTTCCCTTCCCTTCATTTCATTTCCATGTTTACAAGCACCAGCAACATCCTCCCAGCTCTTATTTTTCCATTTCAGAGGTCAGAAAGAAACTCCAGACATGTATAAACTGCAGTCAAAACTATCAGCACTGAGCAATAACAGCAAGTTCATGACAATTTTTTCAAATAAACTTAAAAGAGAAAAAAAATAGGAAAATAGTAAACAAGGCCCATAATGTTTCATAAGTCATATTAGTTTCATACCTCTTTTTGAGTGTCTTCCACAGTGATCTTTTCCTGAATATACAAAAAGATATATACAGTCAACTGAGGGATTTATACCTCACAGTATGCCACTAAAAGTCATTTGTATAAATTTCATCATTCATCAGTGAATTTTTGTTGTTTTGGCAGCTAGTACTGAGCATTCTCTTTGCTTAGCGAATGCATTTTCAAGTAAAACATTTACCTTTTACATTAGCAAAAGCCTGCTCTGCATCTTTTGAAACAAACACTTAAAGTTAAAAAAAAATATTACACATTTTCTAAATCATGCACTATGTTTATTATCACTGTAAAGCCACAAAAGAAGTCCAAGAGAGTGTGACTCAGATCATCTTTTATTAATCACCAGAACCTCTGTTTGGACCCTCAGCTCTTCCCTCCCACAGAAAACATTGAGATTGAAAAAAAGAGGCCAGTGTTGAAGGACAGACCTGCTTTGAGGGCTTCAATGTATTGTGCTGTTTTGTCTATTTTAGTAGCTCCTGCTTTGGTTTTGTGTTGTTTACCTGCGTGAGCTGTTGCTGTAGCATGTTGACCTTATCCAACAGTGCTCTCTGCTCTTGGCTGTATTTCCTGAGACTTTCCTGCAAGGTCTCATTCTGCCTCTCCAAGTCCTAAAAAACATAAAAAAATGAAGCTTAAAATCTTTACAACAATAAAAATCCAATCGAATCAACTTACCAAGTACTAAAACAAAACAAATTTGCTGTACTTGAGGTTTTTTGATGTGGAATTTGGACTTTAGATGCATTGAATCCTGGCAAATATTCGTGTGGAAGCTAAAAATTAGCACCTACATGTATGATCTGATCCCTTCTGTTAGACTCAGCTGCTTCTGATAGCTCCACTGAATGCTGCAGACAACACAGGAGCTTTTTAAAACCCATGTTTTAAAGATATAACGCTGCCATCGGCTATGTAACAATTCTAACTTATAAACACTAGATGGCACTCACGTATATTAGAGTACCTTGTAGGCTCAGAAATATGAGAAGGCTTTACTTCACAAGTCAGAGAAAATAATTTAAAAATGTGAAACAGGTGGAAGAAATTGCCAAATCCTGAGGATGTTAATGCTGAACAGAAGGGATTGAATTAAATAACGTCAACAATGCCTTGGCATTCTTGACCTTTGTCACATTTTAATAAAGGAAATTTTATCTGTGACATGGCTACAAAAATGTAATTTCGCTGCTGTTTCAATATGCTACATGTACAGTGGAGAAGAACAGTTGCTCCTCCCTATAGGTGAGGTTTGATGGATGATGTGAGCAAGTAAACAGAATGCTGCAAGATTACCTGTCGCTTCCACTGCTCTATCTTTGCAGCCTCTTTATCTGTAAAAAAAAAAAAAAAAACCCGGAGAAAATGCAAAATTCAGATTTCAAGACTTGAAAAACAGGTTTGTTAACACAATCAGTTAGTGGCACAATTAGTTGTGGCTTAGGATATTGTAAAATATTAAAACAGAGATGTGTTATGAAGAGAATTACTAACAGAAATTAGAACATTTAAACCCACGCAGAGCTTAATCACATTAACCTCTGCAATGATAACTACGTTCTAAAGCAACTTTAAAGTGTTAAAATATGTACATAAACAATAAAATTTAAAGTCTGAGCTTTTTTTGCTTGCACGTATGATGGTTTAGATATCTTTGTTGTTGTTTACAAGAGGGGTTGTCATATAGCTTAAAGTAAAGATCAAGTCGAAATACTTGGTGCTTAAATGAAAACGATCTCTTTTGAAACAAACGGTGAGATGTTCAAAACTCCCTGCTTTAAGTTGACACAGCATTTCCCTGCTAATCTTCAGCACTGCCTCCTACAGCCATATGAGCCAGATTGAGGTTTAAATTCAGAAGCTATCCTTCCTTTATGGTTAGTCTGATCATTTACAGTTGCTCATAGCTCTCTCTTTATTTTTGCTAATAAATAGCTTCTGTGTTTTGTCATCTTACCTCTACTGGCTTTTTCAAGGTAACTTTTTACCATCGCAACAAGCTCTGCGCTCTTGCTGAGGCGAGCGTAGTGAAATGCATCATGTCCCAAGCCGTCAACTGCCTTTACGTCAGTGCCGCTCTTCAGCAACACCTCCACTGCATCCTTACAGCCGTACTCACAGCCTAGAATCAGCGCTGTCCTGAAGGGGGTCAACAATGACAGTTTATGAGCAAGAACATCCAACGGACTAGTTATGAAACTGCTGGTTCAATGATGATGAGGTTTCTAAAATCAACATATGTGGCATAAAAACAGTTAATTGTGCATTTTGTGCATTGTGCAACTCTTTCAAAGACCCACTCCACTATGGCTGATGTTTCTTACTTGTTTTGTTTGTCCCGTATGGTGATATCTGCCCCTCGCTCCAGCAGCAGCTGACAGATGCGTGGATGACACATCTGGGTTGCCAGCACCAGAGGTGTCCTGCCATCCTGGAGGTAAACCAAAGACATACATATTAATACATAACGGTACATCAATCCATAAAACTGCAGTTATAACACTGACAAATTCTATCCAAGAAATCAAGCTGTTTCTTGCCTCACAGCTAAAAAAAGGCCCAGAGTAATCAGTGGAGAATGCCTTTTGTGTTGCTCAAACTACCCTTTGTGCACCTGCTGACTGTCGCTGACAAGCTAACAACCTTCACTGAGCGAGCAGACTAATGTGCTTTTCTTCAATGATGACTAAACACGTGAGAAATGTGAAAGCCTCCGAGAAAAATTTCTTGGAGGACATTATTACACTACACTGTGTGAAGCAAAGTGAAATATCAATTCTTACAAAATCAGCAGCATTCACAGAAGCCCCGCTGTCACACAGAAGTTTCACACTGGAGGAGCAGCCTGCCATGACTGTGGAGAGAGGAGAGGAAAAAAACAGAGAAAAATGCAATCATTTCAACTTAATTTACCACCAAAATAACATGTCACATCAACTCAGCTCAAGCAGTCATATCAACCTGGGTTTTTTATGTTGGGAAAAGTATATATATATATACATATACACACAAAGTAAAATCAAGACCTCTTTCATTGTAATACTACATTTATAAGAAAAACTGTTTTTTTTTCCTTTTGGTTGAACAAATGATTTTTTCATCATTTTAGGAAAATTGTATATTCTAGTTGAAATGAGGCTTGATGTAAACTTACAAATAACACTAATCTGATAGCATTAATTAAGTAGATTAGCAAGTGTACATAGTATGATAGCTGTCATTTTTCACATTAAGGTATGATGCTCTGTTGATGGAATGAAAAACAAAGTAAAAGAGACTTGAGTTGATCTTACCAGCATCATGTAGAGCTGTTCTCCCTTGTAGGTCCACATTTCCAACTGGACAGTTGTGCTGTCAATAACAGAAAACACACATCATCATAAATGGATCGGGCAAAGCAAATCATTTAACTTGTGCTGTAATCACTGGATCCCAGTAATATGAAACGTAAACCTAAAATCTATTATTATTATCAGATTATCAGTCTCAATGACAATCTAATTTATGCTTTTAAACATTGAATCAAGATAGTTTATTTATTTTCACAGGTTGTCAGTGGAACTTGAGAGGCAACAGCAGGCAGGTCATATTAGGCTAAGTGGCGCTGTGCTGATATGCCTGTGACATCTCTACACAGTCAGTCAGCCGGTGGGACAGCGGTGACTGTAGCTGTGTGATGGTGATGAGGGCATGCTATGATGCCTTGAGGACTCAATGCTAACAGGGGCCTGATGTTGCTGGGTAAGCTTGCCAGTGAGCACTGGCCCCAACTAAAAAAACCCGACTCTCTCTAGCAACAAGGGCCAAAAATTAGCAGCATGCTCAAATGACAAAGCTGGAGGGGGGGTAAAGCAGCAATGAGAGCTGACAGTTCAGCATAGAGGGAGGGGGGTATCCTATATCTTGAGGGTTTGGGGCTGACAGAGGGGGATGGTGGAGGTGGTTGTGGTGGTGGTGGTGGTGGGGTGTTGGCGTCCAGTTGCTATGTCTGGTGTGATGACGGCACCAAGAATGGACGGCAGGTTTGCAGGAGGGCAGGCTTGTCAACACTACTGACAACCCCCTGCCAACAGCCGCAGCCTCCATTAGATCACTGCCATGTGCAAGATCGGGGCGAGGGGAGGGCAGGGCTACGACACTATGAGAGCACAATATTGCGCAGATAGCCCCCTCACTGTAAACACATAAATCCTCCAGTGGGTCATGGTGACTCAACAGGGCCTACTGTTGACCGATGCAGAGTGGGCTCAGCTGCCAGAGCTGTTTGGCAATAATTATTTAAAGGAGCTGAAAGGGAAACTGCTCTGACCAGCCAATGGCTGGCAAGCTGCACTGTGCAACATGCACGCAGTTGATTGTGCAGATACACAACACAGAAACATGCACAACAAACAGCTCTGACTAACCAAAAACCCCAAAAATATAAGATGTTTTTGTCGTTATTTGGAATATTTGCAAGCATGAGGAAATACCAGTCAGGTAATAGTGTTACAGGAACAGGAGGAGGCGAGCTGCACTTTACCTGCAAGAGTTTCTGCACACAGAGAGAGTGTCCATTTCTTGAGGACAGATGAAGAGCATTTTTACCTGAAGATAAGTTTAGAAAAAATATGATAAGATTAGATAAGATAAAGTTAGATGACATAAGATGAGATAAGATTCTCATGTAACAGCTTCAGAGTCAAAGGCTGAGGGCAAACAGTGATGAGCTAATTCAAATGACACAAGGTACAAACAATATGGACAGCTGCAAACATAGATGTATTACACACATTGTGTGTGAAATTGATGTGTGTGAAACTGATGTGTGTGTGTGTGTGTGTGTGTGTATATGTACAGATATTATGTACTTAAGCTATTCATATACAATAATTTTATACAGTAACTTGTAGAATGGACAACCGATCAGAAAAAGAGGTAAATTCACAATCTAGTGTTTTTATTTATTATTTTTTTGAGTCAAACACCATAATTTGCAAAACACAGTACTGTAGCATAGCTATTTGTACAGCCAGTATAAAAAAAGGTTTATTGCACATGCTCCATTGGAGTACCCAGCAAAAAAATAGACACCATGGGATCAACCACTGCATCGTTTTGAGGTTTCCTAAGCTGGCAGAAGTTTGCCAAACTGTGAGTGATAATCCCGTTACTGAGTCACAGCTTGAAATAAATTATATTGTGTTATTTAAATAGACAGCCTGCACAATAAGTGATCTCATCATTTACAAAGGATCATTAAATGAAAATGATTAAATAGTACAGTAACGCTAAGCATTATAAAATACAGAAGGTGTACCAGATGTTTACTTTCAGCTCTGTTCTTTTTACGTGTCAGGGCATTTTTATTCTACTTTTGAAGGATAAATGTCATCAAAGCAGGAAACCTTTATTGATACAGTGATAATGTGGAAGATAACATCACACATACTGATTGTACTTTATATACTTAATGTATGATATAAATATTTTCTCTGGTTGTTGAACAAGTAAACAGTCAAATGCTTTGAGTTGGGTTTTGTTGAGTTGTATGACTGTGTATTATAATGCTAGGTTGTTTTTAATATCAAAATTAACCTCACTGATATAATATTAGAAACACATCACAATATGCAAATATAGCTCCTGAGCTCTCTCACCAGTGGCATCAGTCGCAGTAACATCAACATTGTGCCCCAGGATGAGATTGAGACAGTCTAGGTGTCCTCGTGTTGCAGCCAAATGAAACCTAGAAAAACACAAAGGGAGATGAGGAAAACATGAAGCCAGGAAAACAGACAGAGCATGATGGAGGGAAGTGGCAAAGAGGAGACTATACACAGTGGAGAAGGTCAAGTGAAAAGGTGATATGGTGTGAAAAGGAGCGAGGTGAGGGTGAAACTTAAAGATAAGAGAAGGACTGTAAATGGACACCTTGCTCCTTGCGATCAGATCTGTAAGATCTGCACTTTCACAGCAAGTAACAGGAAAGCTCAGGGTGTGTAATGACTCCATGTCAACCAGCAGCTACACAACCAGCTTTTTCTCTCTGTATGAGTTTCACTGTCACATATGGGAGTGCTATAAAGGGATGGCAGGAATCATTGTTTAAATGATACAGCTTTTGTCTGTGAAGGCACAAACTCTAACACTAGTTAAGTTGAGGAAGTATTATGTTGACATTGATAAGAGTTTAAGAATAATTTTACTATGGGACATAAAACGATATAAATGAGTGTTTTTACTGCCTTGTTTGCATTTGCAACAACCTTGAATGACCTTCTTCATCTGAACAACGTTAAGACTTTGAAGAAGACCCAGTAAATCCTGGCTGATCCTCAGCTACCAGAGAGTTCAAATTACTTCCATCTGACCCCAGATACAATCCACCAAGATGCAGGACCAATAGACTTAAGCGCTCAGTTTTTTTCTGTAATTATTGGCCCTTTTGACAGCTCAATATGATTTATAAAGCTTTCTTTTTTTTGGCACAAACATGTTTTGCTCCTCTGCCTCTGTCATGTCTGTGTCACTCTTTGAAGCAAGGCTGAATTTTTATCTTTGAGAATCTGAAGTTTATTCTTAAGCTAAAAAATGAGTTGAACCTTTGAAAGTCACCTTAAGCAAACACAAACGGGATTTTTTAAATGCTCAGAAGAAAAAGAGTCTACATTTTCTTGACAGACAAACTCCATCTACTAACAAGAATTATGTGATGTGAAGGTAGCATCAGCACAGCTACTTAATTAACTTTAACTCAACTAAAAAATTTTTATTTATGTTTAATTGCCACAATTGCATATTTCCTTGTTACTTGCCCACTAAATTAAGCAGTTTCCCACTGCATGTGTTTGACAACAGGTCATCAATCATCTCTTTTGACTGTCAACATTCCTGCTCCCCTTCTCTGATTTAACCCACAGCAGCACTGCTGCCACAAGCCATGAAGGTCCGCAAAGCACTTGTGTGTAAACCAATCTCAGCCTGTCACCCATCAAGCCACATGAACCTGTTTATACACTAACCCCGAGGTATCTGCCAAGGAGACAGCTAGGCTGTCACCTCAACACTGGCGCGGGTATTAAAAGCCGTGTTGATGGCCAGAAGATGCTGGTTCTCTGGGGAGCAGTGGAGGGTCCTGACCTCCAGGGGCAAACAGCAGACAGGAAGCAGACCAGAGCTCTCCAAGTTAAGGGTATATAAGTGATGCGACTCACCAAGTTCATGAGCCACAGCATTTTACAGAGAGTGACCTGAGGCAATGCTCACAAAAGGAAAAAAAAACCACAACACAAGGTTGCATGCATTAAGAGTATTGTGATGAATAAGGAATGATAAGTCATGTGACAGTTAGTGGCACTATGCTTTCAAGATGTTTTGGACTGAAAATGTTGCATGACTGCAACAGATCAAACAGACAGATATGATTTTAACAGACTTATTTCAACTAAATAAATCATCCGTTAAAGTTAAACTGTTCAGCAAAGCTAATACCACTGACAGAAAGTGAAAAAACAACGAAGAAGCACATGTCAGTGATCAAACACAAAGAATTAACTCTGTGGAGATACTGGTTACCCAGCTGGAGAGCTCAGCAAAATGGTTAGACATGAATTTTGGGAAGACTGCTCGATCTGGCTCTGATAGAACGCATTCAGCTCTGTCATTTCATCTTCACACCTGCTCCTTGGGCAGCTTTCAGGTTGACAGCCCTCAGGACATGGTGGCTATTTTTAGAGAGTGGACAGGGAGGAGTAAACCAGAGGGTACATGCTGTATCTGATGGTGTGTGTCTGTAAAGGCAGTCAAATAGTCAAAATGCTGCTGCTGCTGCTGCTGCATCTTCAAATACTTCGTTTTATAGATTACCATCATAGCAAGATCCAAGTCTTTGTCAGATGATTTTCTAAGGTAACAAATTGATGGCACAGAATTTTTGGTGTTAAAGAAAAACTTGTTTAGTAAATTCAAGTTTACAAAAACTTCATGTGTGATGTGTTTGAAATGATGTCCACGTAATTACAAATATAACTGTATATAACTAAAAATACAACTTTCAATTCAAAAACAAAACCATATATCCTCAATCTGTAATAAAAACAGGGCTCAACATTATGCAGAACCAACTGTGAAACTAACAGCTCACTGTTGTTCTGCTTAAAAGACACTCAAGCACAAAATTCATTGCTGCTAATCCTCACAAACAATGGCATCGCAGCAGTATCTCTATTTAAGCACCAGTTTTGTGCTGTAGGGCCAAGCGAGTGCTCGTCTTGTGTGGCGTGCCGTCATCTGGACCTAAATGCTCATCAGCCACCAACCACAACTGCACCGAAAGAGCAGGTGTGATGGGTGGGCTTACCTCACTGGGATCTCGCGAGTGCCATAACGGAGAGGTAAACTGTTTACTCAGCTGGAAGCTGCGATATGACAGTTACAGCTGAATTCATTAGCTGAACACAGTGAGGCTAATCCAGGACACACCAAATTATATATCTGGGGTAACAGTTTGTAATTAGTTTCCCTTCAGAGATCCATGATTACAAGGGCTCGCCATTCGACATTCCTTTGTTGGCTTTTGCAGAGCCCTGAAAGCCGTAGACATGTGTTGGCCGTGTGTGGCACACTGAACTATAAGCAGACTCGCTGAGTTGTGATTGTGGTTCACTTTTGTTTTGGGTAGACCTGGCAAAGGCATGACCACTTTTCATAAACATGTATGTTCAGTTAAGCTCATATGATGATTTTAAAGTTAACTAATTCTGGTCTGCCCATCCTGCAGGGGAATACTTAATGATGACTGTGACTGTATTTGCGTATAACAACCTCAACAGTCTCTGCAAATGGCCACAAGTTCTACATTTAGTTCTGCCAGATTCTGGCACCTTATTATGAGAGCAGGCATCTAACAGGTTGGGTGTATGGTTATGTTTATTTACACACGTGCATGTATACATTCACTTGTCTTTGCAAGTGGTGCCGCATAACAATATCACATGCTGCTGAAAATACTCAACATCACTCCGTCTGGGATCCGGTGCTGCATAGTTATATGCTTTAACAAAGCCTTTGTTAAAATAAACACAAAGCACGGCCCAGAGAGCAGTGACTTCTTCATATATCAAGGATTAAACGGAGAGCGCCTGGCCTCCAAAAATGCTTGTGATGGAATCTGGTTACATTTAGGGAGCAGTATCTGCTTTTTTAAACAATGCATTGTTTTCCTTGACAGGGCCATTATGATTATTAATATGATCCAAAATAAAGATCTGATCTACCTGAAATAGCGGTGGTCTTGGATGGTCAAGATGCAACAGCAGAAAATTCCTTGTAAATGTTTCAGTTAGGATGACCTACTTTTCCCTCACACCTTCAATAACTCTTATCTTGGCTTTCTGTTAACCCATTTCTTAAGTTCCTGCTGAAAAATCCCACCATATAAAACACTGTCCATCAAGATGTCAACTAATCCTGATAATAGCCTGCAGCTGGGCCTAAATGCATTAGTTGGTGTTTCAAGCATCACAGTGGATCTGATCTGAATTTGCAGGGAGTCATTTCCTGTGGGGACTAAATAAACTGCCTCTGGCCAATGTGGTCAAGCCTTTAGTGGACACAAACATTCTTTATACCAGCTCCCACACTGACCTCCAGTCACATGGAGACAGAAAAGGAAATGTCTGAACAGAAAAATCAACACATAATAATATGCAGTTGTATTGCCTTTCATATGCAGGGCAACAGGGTGAAGGTTTCAAGTTTGTCAAGTGCAACAGGCTCATGTTAGGTATGGGGAGGGTCTTTGGTTTTTAGGGTCATGCAGGAAGGAGCAGCACTGATGTTTCTCAAAAACCTATTTTTAGGTAAGAGTAACTTAAAAAGAATTTCCATCTATGTCTTATCTGGGAAACATGGTCAGGAATGTGTGTGGTGGGGAGTACACCACAATGTTTGGAATTTGTGATGCTCAGCATTTTAAGAGTCTCAAATATTGTGAAAGGCATGGGGGAAAGTGGAAAGGAGCAATTAAGATAAACCAACATGAAAACGCAAGTGTATGACACATCTCTTTGTTGAAAGTGTGTTTAGAAATTCCCCTTTTTGACTGAATATTAACAGACTAGACATGGATGTGTGTGTCTGCATGTACTGTAGATATGTGTGTGTCCTTGTTTACTTACGCAGAGCGTCCTTCCACATCAAGCTTGGTTGGGATGATGCCCTTCTTGCTGAGAACAGCAGCCACCTTGTCCACCTCGCCCCGTTCCACTGCTTTCATCAGCCGATCATCATACTTGTTCCAGTCTGTGTTCTGACATTAATGATAGTGAGTAATCAGACACAGTGACAGATTTTCCTAAACAAAGATGTCACTAAATACGTACTTAGTTCTACAGTAGTGTCATACATAATGACAGTGCTATTTTATCTTTTGTAGCACAACAATAGACTTAAGTTACTGCAGAATGTGCCAAGAATGTGCCACAGTTTTACTTAGCCCCCCCCCCCTTCCATGAGTGATGGCTACAAAGCATGGGAACAGGGTACTCTCAAGACTTCTGGGGAGGCATAAAGGCATCTACATGGGGTTCTCTATGAGGATGAAAGACGAACACACGCAAAATTAAAACCTTAACTAAGTGAGATTCAAATACAAGCAATTTGTATAAACACAGCAATGATCTTTAAATAAGTAATAAAAAGTTAATATGACCATACCTTACTTTGACAGTATATCAATATGTAATTATAAATTTATTTGTTTGAAAGCAATTAATAAGTCACCAAATTGATCCACCAATGACGATTGTCCCAATTTCTCAACACTGTATTACCACTTTGTTAAAGGAGCTTTGATGTAATTAAATTTGTAGATAGAAAGCATTACAGCTTTAGAAATAGTTGTCATAAAAAACAGCTTTTTGTGACAAACGGACATCACTGACAATGAATACCTACAAAGTGCATGGAGGTGCATTTCAGCCAGCGGCTCATCTTGGGTGAGTGGAGCTGGTCCTTGCACCGTGCTACTGAAAAGGTTGCCACTGTTCCAGTTTACAAAAGCAAAAATGGAGAAAAAAATACAAAGATTATAAAAAATCCCCTCAGTCTCTAGGTGCACTCAACCAGTGAGTGCAACAAAAAAGACGTAAAGACAAAAGGGTAAGAGTCTATGCTGCAGTGGAGGTCCTCTTATGGAAGGCTCAACCTCTGAAGTTTTCCTCAATCCAGGCAGAGAAGTTCATTTGGCAGGATTTTCTAAGCATTCCTGTGTTTCTCATTGGCTCTGCCTGTTAGTTCATCACTGCACAGCAGTTTGGTTGATGGTTAAAGGGAGGAGAAGGAGGAGTAAGAGGAGGAAGGGAAGGAGGTGGAGAAGCAGTAGGGCCAGCCCTGCCGGCCCTGGGACCTGCCCTGGCCGGCTACTGCAACTCCTCCTCTGGAGGAAAAGTCAGCTCAGCCTGACTATTTCTCGTCTTCCCCGAGTGTCTTCCCTTCTGTCTTTCCTTTATCCTTAAACCCTGTTCAACTCAATCTTCTTCTGTTTTAGGTGCTCTTCCTATTCTTCACTGGGCTGCTTTCTGTCAGTAAAATCTGCAAGCCTCTTGCTTATCAAGTAGTAACTATAGAGCTTTTCTCTTTGCTTCCTCTGTCCTCTGTCTCCAGTGTCTTCACCCCACCAAATGGCAAGTCAGCCAGGCTGAGTGGGGTAAATATGTGAGCTCTCCCAGGTTTAAAATATCATCCCCTCCCTGGTAAACAGCGGTGGTGCAGACAGCCCTGTAGACTGGTTACCTCTTTATTTTTTGACCCTCCAACCTTTCTGTAGTGACTGATAAGAAGACAGGGGCTAAGAATACATTCTGGACATGCCTGAACCATGAGTAATGGCTTTAGTGTCTATCATCACTGCCAGCGTGAAACAAGGCCAGCCAAAAAGACCTTGCTTACATTGCTACCCCCCACTATGCTCTCTGCTTGTCTGCATCTGAAAATATTAATGTCAGAGGGGGATTATAGTTTGCACATTTGAAGGGGTCTTGGCACTGACCCCCACAGGACACTACTGGGCCAAGAGCTGCTGTTAGCCCATCCATCTAAAGAGGGTGTATGGCTTAAAAGCCCCCTGATCCTTGCTGCACGGTAGCAAGATTAGCTGCCAGCCTTTTTACAACCAGCTGTCTGAGACTGCAGTCTCACCAAAAACTACAACAACGCTGCCTCTTCGCTAATAAGCATGTGGTAAACAATGCTAAAGCACAACTTTTACTTTTATTAGGCAAAACATCACAGGAAAATAGAGAGTCAAAAAGGTATAGAGACAGCAATCCAAGGACCTGTTTAATTTACACACTGCATCAGCTCCTCTTGGCCTCATGTTACTGTCTGCTGCCAGACTGGCGTTAACAGAGCAGGACTGATATCCACAAACATGCAAAAGGACCTCCTCCACATGACATGTCATATGAAGAAGTAAGTGTCAACTTACGAAAGCTGCTCAGCCTAGCATAGAGACAAAGGCGCCAAAATGGCACCCAGCCATGCAGCATACTGTACATCGGTCACGTAAATATCTCACATGGGTATGCTGGTGTGTGTGTGTATTTGTTTGGGAATCTGTTAATGTAATAGTTAATCATAGGGCTGTTAGCAAGCAAGAGTCACTACAGCAGCAGTCTCTCAATTTTAAGGAGAGCTGGTCAATACTGATACAATGACATATGACACATGATAGGCTTTTAAGAAGACACTTGGCCCAACCTGTGTGAGGCTAATATAAAAGTTTTCTGGATATGATTACATTTTTTTTTAACCCCGCAGTCAAACGATCTAAACTTGAATCAGTTTCAAACACCTCAACCTTTAAGCCCAGGAGAGATGATGAGAACAGATGACAATATCAAGTTTCGTATCATGACGTCAATATGTTGTCAATGTATCTCCCAGCTTTCCTTTCATTCACTGACCCAAGACCCTGCTGAAATAATGACAAATTCAAGCAAAATAATAAGCCTTTTTTAAATTAGTTATCTTGACAACACTTAATCAGAGGTGTGTCTAGAACAATGGGAGATTGGAAATGTCATTTTGGATACTTCCAGACTCTAGCTCAAATCATGTGCACTGCAAGATTGTAGCAGCTTTATCAGAGATAATCATTTGTGTACAGTGGGGGCTTGGATACATTTCTTCACTATTTCTCTACCATCAATGATAATGACCCAATTCAAGGGCAATCTATTGCATTTTTTTGAGAAGTGGCAGAAGGACCGACTAACTGTGCCATCCACTGAGACATGCCGCTAATACGACTAGGAGATGGGAAAGAGTTGTTTAATGAAGAGAAAAAAATATTTTTTACATGCTTATTGTATGCAAATACAGGCATTATGAGGCACACTGAACATGACCTGGCCTTGACTAGCATCCTCCCCCAATTACACTGCATCCTCCTCTGCCAAGTGACTGCTGAACATAACTTAAACTGTGAAACAATATTCAACCCTCTTTGAGTGCAGCTTAAACAAACATTACCTGAAGTTTCTATTTTATTCAACACAATGACCTTTACAGTGACAAATATCACCTGACACTTGGATGAGCCGTTCTAGACCTCTACCTGTCCACACAGACTATTCTGGGTGTCTGGTAATAATTCAGGAAGAGACGTTGTCATCTTCAGGTCAAGTTTTCCATCAGAGCTCACAGGCTGTAACTCTCTCCAACACTTCAGTTTCCTGCCTTTCACAGCCTCTGGCCTGACTAATGGGTCTCTAATGTCCTAACAGATGAAATCATCAGCAGGAAATATCTTACTGGTCATCTGATAACAGAAAGAAGCGGAGACCAAAACATAAATTCATATGCCAATACGCTAAGTGATAGTCGTATTCAATGCCAAACTGCAGTCACTGATGTGGTTTCATAAAATTATGATGGGGATGACTGAGACCATAGCAGACATCTGTGGAGAGACATTATGTCACGAAATGTAAACCTCTGATATTTTATGGGCTAAGTGGATAGCTGTTTAAAGATGCAGACCTTTGCCAGTGCTATTTTTATTATTTTTTTTCATTACTACTTGAAATTAGGGATGGGTTGAGAAGGGGGATTAAAAAGGATATCCTATCATTCAAGTTTCCTGACGAACAGGATCATATTTTTTAGAGGTCAGGAAAAAGATTTACTTATGACAAGCCTCAATACAGAGAGTACATGACTGTTTAACTCTCGGACAACATTCCCTCCAAAGAACCTTGGCAAGGAAACTGTCAGTGGAAAAGTAAACAAGGAGCATCATTCTAAAAAGATAGTAAAATCTAAAAATACTGCTTCATTTCATTATTAAGCATGCATTCATGCTGATATTTAGGTTGTACAAAGACTACTATTTCCACCACCTCAGATTAATGTGTCAGCTTGCAAATATTTTCTAATTATCACTAAGCACAATGGTGATGGAAATGTCATTAGTTTTGCAGGGTAATTATGGAAAGTATATTACAAATAAAAATTAATCTGATTTTATCCCTAGTCTATCCTGAGTGGGGCATGAATATCTGCACCAAACCTCATGGCAAAAGGTACAATAAATGTTGAGACATTTCATTAAAAAAAAAAAAAAAACTTTATAGAAGCGCTAGAGGGCAAGTCAGGTGATTCATCTTCTGGGAAACATAAATGCCTGAATAGAATTTAATGGGAATCCAGTGGTTGTCAAAACAGTTTCTTTTTGGACCAAAGTAATACCAAATAATGTGACAACATGCTGAGTGAAGAGGGCAGCTTTATATTTCTTTCTCTATTCTTTTTTACTCTGTTTATATTTGTATCACTTATCCTCAGAGATACCTGTTTGTGACATTAAAATAGCTGCTTGCTGTGCCAACATCTCAGTGTCAAGTTGATTTATTGGTGTAATATATCCCTGGAGTTAAAAGCCAAAACTGTTGCTGCATCAGCATTAATGAGAACCTCAAGAGTGAGCTCAAATACCAGAAACTGTGCCAAAGAAATCACCAGAAATTATATGAAGGGGGCTCCCATCTGTTACCCGAGAAAGGAAATAACAGTACTTTATTTATTTATTTACTTTTTGAGGAAGATATTCTCCATTGTTGATAAATATATCCAACTCCTCTCTCTCATAATCACTAGGGGTTTTTTCCTGCAGTTAGCAGGAGCAGCTTTATGTGGCCACCCACGCCCAACACACACCCCTTTATAATCTGTGACCATAGACCTGTGCATGGAGTGGTGAACTGTGCAACTGTCTGGGCATGCAGAATGTGAAACCCCTCAGGGACACAGTCAGAAAGGGTGGAAGGGGAGAGAAAAACAGAATGTATGAGCTGAATAAATGTGTGACAAAACAAGTAGGCAGGTGAGAAAGTGACAAGCTACAGCATGTTTGCCGCTTGTCCGTCATTATGAGACAGGTAAGTTGATTCCTCAGAGTAAATATCCCCTTTGGATTGAGCCGAGCCCTCACTGATGGGTCAGGCCAGGTGTCCAGATGAGAGGGAGAGAGAGAGAGAGACGCTCTGTTTTAGGTATGTACATGAGGCGCTCGCTGCATATCTTGGTAGCTGCTAAACACAGGACCACTCTTGCTGGGCAGAGTGTAGAGAGGTTTCAAGGGGACAAACAGACAGATATGCCCTCTGGTGGTAAACTTAAACATGACAAGTGTAATTCACCAGTCTATTTGTATCCTGGGACACAAACAAAAGGTTGACCAGTGTGGTCTTTACTGTTGATTATTTCTATATTTCTATATTCTCTTTGCTATGCCATCACTACAGTTGTAAAGCTACTTAATGCCATCTAGTAGGTTTGCTGCTATGGTATGGTGCCTGTGCTAAACCATGCCCAGTTATTTTTGCAGGTTTGTCCAAAACATTTATTGTGTAAATACTAACAGGAGTTGCTCTCTCCTTGGGAGTTTGCAGCACTTCATTAGAAACTTTTTAAGTGCCTGCATGTTGCAACTATGGAGCAGGTTCATTGTTTTATGCTTGCCTCCTTGTTTTTGTGGTATTAAAGTAAGATATATATAACGCAACAATAACATTCACTAACATCTCTGTTATATGGCATTTAAGCCCATCCTCTGCTCGAAGGATAAGGAAACCCTGGACATTGTCATTTACAGACATTTAGGGTAGTTTCTCTTTTACTTAGCTGCTAACTGCTGCTAGCAGTTTTTAAGTTTCCTGTTGGGTTGAACACTCAAGAGGTGGTCAAGACGCAACACTCCTGTCTCTAAGTGCCTGATGAATCTCAGTAAATGTGCACTAGGACATTGCCCTAAAAAACTGATAAAAACTGGTAACATAGGTCCTAATGCTTCAGATATGCCTGTGCCTATTGAAAAAATAATAAACCCCATGTGGTAAAGTAGATTACTGGGAGATTTGAGGTGACCCTCTTAGGATATCCTCACTTGTGTTGCCTAAATTCAGAATTGGAGACTAGTGCGTCCAGCTGCTGGGTCACACCACTTAAATGACTTATGACCCAAAAGGCAAAGCTGTTCCCTGCTATTTTCTTCTACTTCCGACACCCTCCTGCCAGGGCAGGAGATCAACTCTCCAGTTGTCAGACCCTGTGAACTTTGCCCCTACCGACTCCCCCATAGAGAGAGTCTCCACTAAGTAATGAAAAACAGGAAGGCCACACTGTAGTGTCTGAAAGACTGTCCTAGAAAGACAATGCCGTCATTCATGAGACATGTCCACTTATATTAGTCAACTTTCAGTTGTTGATAGCTTAAACATTCTGTCTATTGTTGAATGTGGACAAAACATCTCCTAAGGTAATGCTTTCTACTTTACTTTCTCTATTCCATACAGATTTCAGAGAATCATACTGTAACCCTAATGTGTGTCTCAGGCATTTGAGGCTACTTGAAGAACTTGCGTGAACTTAGGAGAGAAGAATAAAGAATTATTTTATCTTGAAGTAGAGAAAGTCTGCATGTCTTTAAAAGAAACGTTGAGGAGAAAATTTTGTAGTTTAATGGCTTGTAGGTGCTCTGCATGTTTCTAAAGTCAGATGTATTAAGATAAAAACGATGAGTAGTAATTCACCCGGATGACTTGAAATTACATGGAAAACTCCCCCTCACATTTGACAGAAAGATGAGCTTCCAATTTTTAACACAATAACAATTCTCCATTTGAATGAGACAAGACTAGTCTATTGCTGTAGGTAGTGGATGTAAGTTCAATAAGGACAGTGGTATAAAGAAAAAGCCAATAAGATATAAAGAAAATGCCAATGAGATCCCTTTAAAATTAAGATACTACATCAAAATTCAGCCTTCTGTTTTTAGCAAGGCTTGCTGCATGGCTTCAGGGAGCTGGGTCAGTCCAGACTGATGTATCTCAACATCTAGTTAATGGACTGGCACCCAATTATTCATATTCCCAGATGACAAATCCCAGAAAGTTTGGTATTCCCCCGACTTTCCTTATGCAGCATCCTTCTATTGTGGCTTTAGACTATCTGGTTCATTTACTTCCTGGATGCTTAACTAAATGTAGTCAGAAGAAAACTGTTTTAAAAATGAAGTGTTTTACAGAATTATAATTGCATGTGCTGATGTGAGAAATACTTTTTACTATTCAGGGGGGGAAAAAATCAATTTCTAAAACTACTGAGAGCAAAAATGTCTGGAATGACTATGAAAGCAGCAGCTCTGTAGCTTCTGTGTGAGGATGAAATGCCCTTTTCCTGTAAAATGTCAGCAGCTTAACTGACACATTTTAATACCCATCATTGAAATAACAATGTCTCGAAGCAGGGGAATTAAAAACAAGCAGTGTTATGAGCTTTGGCTGTAGATGCCTGCTGGCTGATATTATTCCAGCTGGTCTGATGACGAGATAAAAGAAAAACACAGGGCAGACAGAGAGTTGTGGGGCTATGAAATGTTATCCAATAAGCTAGTAAATATCTATTTAAGTCACTAATGCAAAACCACTAAGGTAAATAAATAAGCTTGTGATTTTCTTGAAGAGCTACTATATAAAAAACACCATAAAAATTAGCATTTTCAGTGCCATGAGAAAATAAAAAGAGAATACATTCAAGAAAAAAAGAAGAAACAGCTGCACCAAATGTGACGTTTCAATGTTGTGTGGTTGAAAGGAATATTGTGAAGAATGAAGGTGGTTTTTAGTCTCACCACAAGAAAATGATGGGGAAATATTAAGGAAAACAACACAGGAATCTTTTGTCTTGCATGCCCGTATTTGGCTAAATGAGGAAATATTTGGACATGCTGGTACTTGGGCACAAATGCCGGTGATGATGTTTGTTTAGCCAGCACTTACAAGTCATCACACATAGGCAGGGCGAGGAATGTGACTGGAGGGCTGGAAAAATGGATTAAGCTTGGTAAAAACATGCCTATAATAAAAAATACTTTTCTCCATTGTCTTAGGGAATGTATTAAACGATAGCTGCCCAATCCCACAATATATCTTTCATTTGGTATGTAAAAACAAAAAAACTTTCAACAGAGGTTGCAAAATTTTCACAGGCAAGGCAACAAACACTACAGTCACTGCCAAGTAATTAAGACCTCTAATGATCAAAATAAAACTATGTAAAGAAACACAACAAAAAATAATTAAAATGGAGCAGAAAATTCCGTATAAGCTTCTGTTGAGAATCTGGAAAAGCAATTGAACTTCTAAAAACATCACTTGACTCCCACCGTGCAAGATAAAGATCAGGTAGGTACAGAGCAGGTAATAACTTGTTGCTCCAACATGCCAAATGCTCCACCTATTCCTCACAAGCTCTGAGTAAGCATGTCTACCTGGCACAGTCTGCCTCCACATTTCTGAGTACCTTCAGGATATGTGAAAAAAAGCAGCAGATTGCCTCTACATTTTAAAGCACCTTCAATAATAACCTAATAATAATTCATGCCTTAATTATTCTTGCTCTCTCTGACTTATATTAAATGGTAAAATCACCAATTTTCAAGCGACTGTTAACAAAATGCCTTACAGAGTAGAAAGACTACTAAACCTCAAAAAAGATTTATGTGACTGTCCAGTGAGAAGTTTAAGCTTGTAGTCTACACTGAAGCCAGCGGTGGCGCTGAAAATAACCGCATCAACTGCCTCTGACATTTTCTTCCTTAAGCTGTAACTTTTAACAAAGTCCATTGTGACTGTGACTGACATTGTGTCACGCAAAGGAAAAGTCTAAACTGCCCCAAAACGACTGACTTCAAGTTTCTGATAAAGCAGACACTTGTTTAATCTGCACTGAGACAGAAACATAAAGACACACACACACTGAGCACAGCTTGACGAGGCTTAGCCTGAGCCATTTCACAGCAGTTTATCCCTCATCAGCAGAATCTTTGTGCTCCTGTTGCTCAGCACGCTTGACTGTACAATGTGTGTGTGTGTGTGTGTGTGTGTGTGGGCTGATGTCGGTGGCAGCCCACCCAAAGTCAGTAACCCCCCTCACATGCTCACCTCCACCGACAATGGTAACCTCTCAATCAGTGACCCAGCAATCAAGCACACACAGTTCACATCACATGTACACACTCTGCCAATTGCATGGTCTTCCAAACACTCATGTGACAAACCACCAAGGTTAAAACAAAAGACACACGTGTATATTGTCATCACCCACCCACCAACTCACACACACACAGTGAGTGCCCAATAACTGTAACTCTAACTTGTAAAATCTCAATTCTGAAAACTTTATTCACAAAACAATATTTCGACTGAGCTACCTCCCTGAAAGCTGAAGGGTCAATTGAGATTCCTCAAGTTCAGGGGCTTCTTTCATTGGTCATCACTGACAAACAGTCTGCAGCATCAAATCAGGGTTTAGTATTCTTGACAGCAGCCATACGAGTTTATTTTCCAATTCAAAGTTTGTTGACATAAAATCTGTGTGGCGAGTATTGGTCTTGTAACAGGGAAAATAACATATTCTGATGAGTAGGACTATGAAATTGGGAACACTGGATTTTCTTTTTTTTTTTTAACAAACTTATATGTCTTCAGTTTGTTATTTACATCATTTTGACATGGGCTTGTTTTTCATGATACACTTTCATCAATGCAAAATTAGTGTGTGTCCCCAGAATGCACTAATGGTGAGTTTAATGCATCCTTTTGGATTTTTTATGTGCCAAGGGCTCATGCATAGCAACATCCTTGAGCACTCTTGTGCTCTCTGCTTCATGCAGCGCATCGCTGTTGCAGTATGGGAAAACAGACTGATAACACTGCTGAGATGACCTCATGGCTGCCCCCATGGAGCCAGACATTAATCCTAAAAACACAGACCGTCACGCTACCACCTACTCTCCAGCCAACAAAACATCCAGTCTTAAACAAACTTCTGCTGATCCTGTCTGAGAGTTTGCCTCCCACAGTGAATATCGATGCAATGTCTTTGTGAACAAATACAATAAGACAGTTCAGTTGGAAGTTATTTTTCACAAAAATAGGGTTAGAGAGAGAGGGTGGGTCTTTTGGTCAAAAGGATCAACTACTTCTGGCCAGGCTGCCATGAAATTTGATATCAGTATTCATGGTTCCCCAATGACTTTGTCAATCTTCAGTTTTCCAGAAAGTCATCTTCTGGCCAAAATTACTAATTGTACCCAAGAAACAATTCAAAATTTATTGCAACAGTCTAGTTGCAATGACAGAGGTTTTTTTTCACATCTACATTACAAGGTTTTGCCTAATGTAAGGTATTAGCTCCATAGGCTCCCAGAAGATGCTTGGAATGAGCTGCTCATGTTTTCTAAATGTAGTTGTGAAATAGTGACAGGATCTTACACACTGCTGCCTGTAAGCATTCCTATAATATTCATATTTTTCTATCATAAATCCATAGTATCTGTCCTGCTGAAAATACAAACCCAGACAAAGCAACTTCTGTTACACAATATTTGAGGGAGAAATGACTGCAGATCATTTTTACTACCCTATTAAAAATTCAGTACATGACTGGATAAGTTATTCTGGGTAATGCCATTTCAAAAATTAAATAATAAAGCAAATTTGTACAGTTCACCATAGTGAATGAATGGGAAAATGTTCTGAAATGACAAAACTAGTGCTGCAACATTGTTTATATTCATTTGTGACAGAAGTCTTTGGTCCATTGTTTTGTGTGAACATCTTGACAGACCAGAAAACAGACCAGTCATTAAGTCTGACAGGCTTTTGTCAGAGGAGATTTCAACAGTCTTACAGTCTGACTTGGATTCAACTGAAATAAAAAAAAACTTCTGTCTATTTTAACTAAAACTCCAAAAGAAAATAAAACACAAACTTCAAAAAACAGGGAGGGTGGGAGTTAGAGGGGATTTTTAAAATCCCAAACCTTCTTACCCACACCAGCAGAGGGGTAGGAATGGCTCCTGGGTGTCTCCAAGCTGGAGCCTAAACCTGCTGAAGGAGTTTCAACTTGATATTGTTCATAGGGTACACAAGGCCTTAAAGGCTTTTCAATGGCTTGAGAAAGACCCCTCAGGGGGAAGGAGAGTGCAAAACATTCAAGTTCCCACACAAGAAAGTTGTTTATTTTTTTTTATAAAACCAACAAGCAAGCATTGCAGTTTTAAATACACAGATTCAGCTTCAACTGATATTTCAATTAGTTTCTAGAAGGTAATTACTGCTTTCAGTGTTCTCAATAATCGGTATCATCCACTATGTAACAGACATTTGACAGAGTCCACCTGAATAAAATGTAATCTGATCATCTTCACACTTGCTGTTTGGTTTTTCAGGACCCAAGAAAGAGCAGTGTGAAGCGTGAGTTTTTCAGATATATAGGGTAGACTTGCTTGTAGTGCACTACTGTGCACTAAGAAATACATACTGTGAGGTGCACTTAGAGACAACTATTAATGGCTACACAACCTAATGGCATGCTGCTTGTGGGTGGCTTCAATACATTTCATAAGAGAACTAGATACTGAAAGAGACAAATGATATTTTTCTAAACTTAAACATTTCAAATATCTACCAATGTTACTTTTGGGATGAACACTTCTTGTCCCTGTAGTAGCCTTGTCTCATTTAGATAGCTGTTAGCAATGACAGCAGTCAGTTCATTATCTCATAATCACTGTTGGATGAACACTATTTTTGCCTAAAATACACACTTGCCAGAGGGATGGCGACACTTAGATTTTATGGCCAAACCCAGAGGAGATACAACAGGACTCTGAGGAAAATCTGATGATTATTTCGGTGATTTTATTATCTTATCAGCAGCTTAAATGCAAAGGCACAACATAAACAGGAGATTGTGATCACTGCCAAAGGCTTGGAGCCATCATGCGCCCTTCTCCCAGCCCTATCTCCACCCTGCTTTTGTTAAAAACAACTTTTGAATCATTTCAACTTCCCAACAATATCCAGCTCTGTCTTGCCCTACCCTACCATGCCATCAACAACATCTCAGCCCTGTTCTTTATTTTGTGAAATAACACCACTTCAAGGGCGAAGGAGGCTATTATGTTTCACACTAAAGCGCATGCCTGCTGGGGGAGAAGATAAAAGGAAGACAAAGGAGGACAGGAGCACAAAGAAACAGGAAAATATGTAGGCATACAGCAAAATCTCTTTTCTGATGAAAGCGGATTCTACACCCAAAATATTGAGCCCTGAGGGTTTACAAGCGGAAGAAAAAATAGCCTTAAGAGATCAAATAGCTGATGTGAAGCCTGATAGCCTCTTAGCAGCATTATGGATGATCATTTCAGATAGGCTTAATACAGCCCATCTGCCATTAAACACACTCATTAAAGTTTTTATATAATCAATGGTCAAGCACAAGGCTGTCTACAGAGGAAGGGAGTATTCATCTAAAGAGACATCTTCAGTCATTGATCAGACTCTCTAAAAAGGAATATGATTGAAGTTTCCATCAAGAAACCCATTTAATCACCTCAATTGCAATAATGCCTTCCTCAAACAATAATGCCTCTCTCTCATTATCGGACATTATCAGATTATTATGTTTGATCAGTGACCTTTATCATTAGTTGACATGGAGGAAATTTTTTTTGTACCATAAGGAGTGCTGCACACACTCCAACTTGTCTTTAATGATTAATCTAAATGCCAGTGGACCATATGGGGCGTGGCACTGAATGAGTTTTATTTAATTTCCTAACCGCTTATAATCCTCATCACACACACACAGAGAAAGGCATGTTACTCACAAGTATTGCTGTGTGAAATATTTACTTTGTTACTCACCAAAATGAAATGTGTGTCCCTCAGTGTGTTTCCTTTCTCATAAAACATCTCCAAGGCTGATTTTCAAAATATTTTAAAGTGTATATTGTATACATCCATGTTTGGTGGCATGCAGATTTCTTATTTGCCTTTACAAGTGCAATTTTATGTCTCTTTACTCCTTACTTACAAAAGCTGGTGATCACATGAGCTTTGTGCCTGAGTGCATGCGTCCTTTTCAATGTGCAAAATACAAACAAAACCCACTCATTAAAAACACTGTTTCATATTTACTGTTGTTTCTCCTGCAGAGTGTGTTGTTTACAGGATATCTTATGAGAAGTCAGAGTATTAAAGGTAAACAGAAAATGGTTCAGATGTATTACCCTAAACATCCCCCAGCCACACTTGTGACACACTCCTGCAGTGTCACAGATGCCAGAACCAATTACAGATTTTTATATAAACATATTATTTTTTTGTTTTTTTCCCCAAACTACAAAGAAAATCAACGCCAAACATTTCATGACAGAACTACCTGTTTGTGTTCAAGAATGCAGCAAAGACTTTTATGAACTTGGAAATAAGAAAAATGGAAAAGAGAACTCCTTTCATGTAGGCTGCAGAAAAGATATTGGACGAGAGCAGTAACATTTCCACCAAGACAAGGGTATAATTCACTTCATTTGTCAGACAGAGTGCTTCTAGTAAATTCTAGCCATGAAATACAAAACACAGTTGAGTTCCTGGACTGACGAGCTGATGTTTGCAAGGACAACAAGCTGTGAGAGTGTACGACCACTCAGAAAATCCCAAACTAACCAGGAAATCGAGTTTCTGTTATTTTTATCCTGAAGCTGTTCTGACTCTGAAACCTGAGGCTGTTGTTGAAGCTGGAACATTTTTTTACATACTATTTTCATAAATTTGGGTTTGTGGAGGGTTTACGGGTCAGGAAATTCTTATCTACGAGTTTTTATCTTGATAAGGATCTGTTTTTGCATAAGCCAAGCCAGTTTTTAACAACAGCATGGCCGTATTCATTGTATTCTGCAGCTGTCTTTATCCGACAAACATCTTCACTGAACAAATGAGATGAAGAATCCCAGTCGACTGATGATCAGAATCTTCCACTTTCCAATGGCAGGCCTAGTTGCTTCTCTAGTCATATTTTTTCTCTTTAATCGACTTATCCTTGCTGTGCTACAAGAGATTAAGCTCTAACTGTGGCAAGCCTGAGCCAAAACTACATACCTTACCCTGCCTTTTATCCACAGCTGGTATTGAAGGAATGCCTGCACATTTTGTATCACGGTCACTGAGATTTCATCTTTGTTTTCCAACCACAAAATTGTTCAGTAGCCTAATTTGAATTCCTTGACTGTAATAAGTTCTTGACAGTAATTTAAACCTGAACAAACTTGATCACAATATGAGAATACTGGTAATAGCAATGTAATAAAGCAGGGTAAGTACCACTTAAACACAATATCAAGTCTGAATTTCTTGAATATAGAAACCTTTCATTGCCTTTTCAAAGTAAATGCATAAATTCTGACTTGAGGAGATAAGGTTGAGACAATAAATTTACTCTGTTCAAGGAGTAGAGGGGGATATGATTTCCTCAGCAGATATTTTTTCTCTGACCTGTTACTGTTTCCATTGAATTCCCTCTTGCCTCTCCCACTTGGAAAGTAAAAATGTATTTTTCTTAATTATTAGTCACTCCAACAGGAAAGAGTGGGTGAGTTCACCTCACAGGCACTGTGAACCAAGGAGCACAGCATGCATCTCAAATATTCACAGCAAGACTTGATGCTGTCAATCCAATGCTCTTTTGTCTGATATAATTTATGCTTTTAATGAACATCAAAGGTTTCAGGATGGAACTGAAATAGGTGGAGATGACCCAGTATGCAAGGAATGATAATCATGCCTTCACCTTGGGAAACAAACAAATTAGAGCTGAGGTGTTTTTTGTTTTCAAAACAATCAGGAGACATCTACAGTAACTTAAGCAGAGGTACCACCATCCGGCATTTTTTCTTTTGGTGCCTGCCCTGTAGGAATGCAATGGAAATGTTATGAAATCATCACTTAGACCTTTGTAAAGGTCATGTCTGTTTCCTCTGTATACTTATCTTAAGCTTTTGCTGAGGTAGATTTTTAAACAAACGGCACAAAAAATGCTACAGGGCAAAAAAACCAAGCTTCTTACTATTAAATTTAAATGGCTATCTGTGCTTCTGACTGACGGGGTGAGACGAGTATCAATGTGGATACAACACCATTTCATTCCTGAAAGGCTTTTTTCTCCCTTTAAAAGGCCCAGATAGTTTACCACACACAGCTCCTCTGGCTTTGTGCCTTTCTCATGGTAATTGCTGGGAGCTGAGCAGGGAGTGCAGTGCCAAACACCCACTGCATGTCGAACTGTGCAGAATTGTAATGACTCTCTATTAAGTGACGTTCAGAGGATATTACGAAATTGTGAGCAGTCAATTCAATTGTTATGGCCCATTACTTAACAAAGCTGGAAAACCTTACAGATACTTTATGCTTTGTTATTAACTTATGATATTCGTTCGGTGTTCCCTAAATCTAAGAAAAAGATCACCATTACATTCCTGGAGTAACTTATGGGGTCTCCATGGTGCCACTAAGCCGAAATGGCTGACTGCAACAAATTCTATAGAACTGCAGGTTCTTGGTGTAATAATTTTCTAAAAGCCTTCTGAATTTCGGATTCAGGATTGTCACATTTCTTTCAGGTTAGGATACCCTCCAAGTGCCAGTTCATTGGCTAAAACTAATGCAGTTTAACACAACAGCTCTACAATAAGTCTGGTCTTAATAGATATTAACATGTTTAGTTTTAGTCAAACGAGGTGTTGGTTCAACTTTGTGGTCCCTTTGGAGGCTGTAGTTTATGGTAGAGCTTAACTGATTAGTTGTCTCATAAATTAATCAGTTTATGACAAAATTTTTGATAAGTGCATTTTATTCTTTTAGTACAGGGCAAATGCAATTATGTGGTTTCAGTTTCACAAATGTGAAAAACGAGCTTTTAACTTTGTCATATATACTCACAATTGATTATAGATAAGACGAAACTCCCATTGGCACCTTGAATTTCCATCTGGCATTGTTTTTAACTATTTTTACTTTATATAGACAAAACAAATCATCCATAAAATAACAAACATATTACTAGATCATGAAAATAATCATTAACTGCAGCCCTAGTTTGTGTTGGGTCATACTGAGAAATGTTGCGAAAATGTAATCTTATCTTATTGATGTAAAGTTTACAAAGTGCTTAAAAACACCATTCAGTATTACAACACACAATTCAATAGCATAGCACCACAAACTACACCTTTATATAATGATCATACAGTTGATTCATAATTTATTGTTCCTACTGACCGCAGACCTGATTTATACAACTACATACTTTGGAGTGAGCCTTCATCCTCACATCTCATATTTGTTGGAGACCTGCTGCAATCAAAACATGGCCATGTTTGAAACCCTCAGGGGTCATGAGGTTGTTCCCACTCACAAAAGACTGATCCGTCAAAAAAAAAGCACTACGGCATTTTAGAAACCACGGGTGTCCGGTGATAAAAAACCAGGACAACGGTCACTTTGGGGCATTTGTTTGTGGTGCTTCAGTGCCAACCGCCATGTGTTGATAACAACAGTCATCTGCTGTAGATTTAGGCCAGATCACAGATAAAACACCTGAACCTGACCGACCACGGTGCAAAGCCACATCCAACGCTCGCGCGAGGTGCAGGTGCTTGCCCTCGGAGCTTTTTTCGGCCCCGCCACCTCCGGCGCCGCCGTCGCCGCCGCCGTGGGAACATGACCGAGATTTACGTCGTTGTTGTGGACAGGAGGTCAGGGTTTCAGACAATAACCAACCCGATGATACTACACAGAGCCTTTAGCATTAGCGTCGTTTTTCAGAGCATTAAACAAGGCTACTAGCAAAAACTTACGTTGGTCAACACAGAAAAAACCCCAACAGTATTCAACTTACTGTGATTGTTACTTCGTGCTTTTTCAATCGATACTTGAGGCTCTTCATCTTGAAACGTCTTGGCTCCTGATGTTGGAGGTTTCCCTTGATAATTAAGTTAAAAATAATACAGGGACTTTTTTAAAAAGTTAAGACGAAGTAAGTTTTATCAATCTTCTTTTTTTCTGACAGACCCGAGTTTCACCTGACGCCTAACCGCAAACTCGGCTGCATTTTGATTGACAGCCGATTGAGCCAATCAAACTGAAATATGCACGGTCAGGTTTACTTTTGATCCAATTAACAACGCTAGGAGGCGGGACTTCCTTGTCAAGTGGCGCTGGGAGAAGTTGGAGACATCCTGGGACAAGGCAGAAAAAAAAAACCTTGGCATGACGTCAAGCTTACCTGAAGACGAAACACACCTGGAGACAGAGCCCATTTATCTTTGAACAACAGGATTAAATAGTTAAATTATCTGTTATTTACACTAAACAGAAGCTGTTTACCTGTCTGCTACCTTGAATAAACAACTACAATTAAAATGTCCTATATATATCACTACAGTCCCCTTTTACTTACCTGTTTGTTTTGTGTCACAAAACACCTGTAATTATGATATTTAACCTACACTGGTCTGAGCGACGTCTCAGGAAGAAATTTCTGTACATTTAACCCTGCTATTTCTGCCTGTGGATAGTCACTTTACACATAAAATGCATAGACTTATAAAACACAATTTTATTTAATGTACTAAACCTTGTAAAGTAATCAAATCTTACCAGCTGAAACTACTATTAAAACTACTATAACTAAGATGTAATGGTAGTTTCAGTTTCTGTGTGCATGTTGAAATGGCCAGTCATCATAGACTAATAAGACACCAAAGCAGTTCCACTAAAGATAAACATCATTTGTTAAAAAAGAAAATAAGTTATAAGATGTAAGATATCTAGATTACAAATAAAATCTAAACAAGACCTCCTTTATTTATCACTGTCAAGTCAGAAGAGTCTCATCATCTAAAATTAAATAAAATTCAATTTCTTTTATACTGCACTGTTGAATAAAAAAACAAAAAATATCCTGAGTATATTTTACATTAACAAAGGTTATATTTATCTACTTGCTCTAAATGTTAAATGCCAGATATTTAATAATATGTTTTTAGAGAGTTATTGCTACTTTAAACTCAATTAAACGGTTGAATTATTTATTCACCATTGAAAGACTGAATGGACGAGTAGAACAGATTTTGTCTACAACCCTGAATGAACCCCAATAATAAATTAACGGTCCTTCATCTCTATTCATACCAAATATAAACAGTTATATCTCTCCACATCTACACATAAACACTAATGTTTAAACTTATTTACTTAACTGTACAAACAGTACTGTAAGTCACTCATTACTTGGAACATAATAAGTCCAATTTATCTTTGCTGAGTTTAGCTATCTACTTTCTAGAACAAACAACTGACTATTTATTATCCTCAGTAAACATACTGGATAAAAAAAACATTCTTCTGTGAAAATATTTCTTAAGGTACAGGTTAGAAAAAGTGAGCCTGTTACTATTGTGCTGTTGACTATACATTATATACATTACATATATTTACAAAACCATTGAGTTAGACTAACATATAAAATGTAAGTAGGCAGCATCTTTGTGATTTGTTCAAGGACACATAAACAGAAAACTTTCTCAGTTCTTTGATACCGTGTTCTCTGAGATTAGTCCTCAAACTACTCATCCTGCCATTTTACATCAATACAAAATAATACAGGGGGTGGGAAGCTGCCTTCATGTACTGTGCTTAGGCAAAAAATATAATTATATATAGTTAGGAAACTAATCCTGAATGAAAATAAGTGACTTCTATGAACTGATAAAAATGAGCAAATCAGCAAACTAGGCCTTTTTACATATTTAATTTCAGCAACATTTTAAGTTTTAAGAATTTTTACACATCATTTTTTGTTACAGTGTGGTATTAGTAGGCTATTTGAGCATAAGGTAAGAGCAGCCTACTTCTTCTACCACTGGTTAATATACAAATATTAGAAGAATTGTGTCCCCTAGTGTCTACTGTGGCATAAACTAGAAATACAAATGAACAGAGGAAAAGTGGAACATGCTGCCCCCTTGTGGAAATATAAAGCTCAAACCTGCTAACAAATAACTTGAACAGGCCAATTTACAAAGCTTTCTGAGTCTTTTTTTTTTTTTTTTTTTAAATTGAATTTGGTTTTTATTCCTGCATGGTCTCAGTCTCTTTACAGTCTTCTACTGAGTGTCTTTCTTTACTTTGAGAAAACATTAACTACATGCTACTGCTAAGTGGTTCTCTTCTTGTCTCTGTCTCCATGGTAACTCTGTTGCTGGGGAGACATTGCTGCCGTTGCTGTGCAATCGTCTTGGCTGGAGGTGCAAAGAATCACAGGGCAGTAAATCAGAGACTCTTTGGATGAAAGGTTCCTGTCGGGGTCCAAATAATACATTTTCTGACCTTTTCCTTTTGCTACCTGGTGGTAGAGAGTAACCATGTGCATTCACTGAATTATCGATGTATTTAAGTATAATTTTGACAAACTTGTAGTTGCATGTCCAGACTTCTCTACATAAGCATGTCTAATCTTTGCTATTTTACATATTAAAATCTTCATCACTACATTTCAGAGGACGTAATAGTGCTTTTTAGTCTACTGCATGGATATTTTGCCTTTTTTACTAGTGGTTGAAAAAGCTTTATATACAGCATGTTGTTTCCTATATTTGGAGTCTTCTGTAGCATTGTTGTCGTTTCAGATGTACAATAAAGTTTATTCTACAGCCTAAGTCTTTGATGTCTGATTTTCAGCCCATTTTATCAACGAGGTACACTTTCCAAAATGCATTTTAAAAAACAGTGCGGAGACCAAATAATTTATAAAGTATTAACAAGAAAACACAAAAAAACAATGTAGAGATTGTGTAGAAACATTTTCTTCTTTTTTTTTTTTTTACAAATTGATACAAATACACAAGATACAGATACAAAAACATTGACTGCTGGGTGCTGACCGTGTGGTCCAGCATCAAAATTGCACCTCATTTGGCAAAAGAAGCACAAATAAATACACACATGCAACAGTAACAAATATCTATCAGATGGAGTGCACAAAACACCAAAGAGCTGCTTGTGGAAACAGTAACTTGTCAAGAGAAAACCATTTTTTTCTTTCATTTTTTTTAACAGGATTCGCACAACTTTTTAAGAGTAAAAGTCAAGCACTGTTCAAGCATTTTCAAGGTATTTGAACCAAAACTTTCAGGACACTTGAAACCTTTATCATCACATCTAAATTCTTACTATAAATGCAAGTGTGAAAAATAAAAAAGTTTACACAATTCCTTTTTATCCCACAGCAACCAGAACTTGGGTGTGTTTTGATCATGATTTCATCACAATTTATGCTTGTTAATTTTCAACAGCAGGAGACAACAAACAAATATGAAAACAGGACTCTTTCATTTCCAATGTTAAAAGACTTTTCGGTCTATGTGAGTGAGTGTGTAGATGAAACACCAGATTATGATGATGAAAATCAAACATTTGTCAAGGAGTTTCAAAACTTTCAAGACTTTGTACGAATCTGTAGCAAAGAAGTGAGAGAAGTAGAACAAAGGGGGAGGGATTCAGCCAAAACAGGTTTCCTATTTATTTATCTATTTTTTAACCTCTTAACTGTGACAAGCTCCTGAGACCTTTTTGGAGGAAATGTATCTGTTCAAGTGAAAAATCTCATCTTAGTCTGCACTCAAAAGGGTAGCGATGGTTGTATTTGTACATGTGGTCTGGGAGACGGGGACGATGTGCCTCGGTCAGAGCCTTGTGTGCTAAGAGCTCTCACACAGCCTTGCGGTGGTACTCTGGGGGGGCAACCTCATAGTCGGTGGCACTGAAGAGGGTGGATGAATTTTTTACCAAGTACCTGAGGAAAACGTAGAATTGATTGAAATGGTTAAGTGGAACGGAAATAGTCATGGCTGAAAGATGAAACAAAACTATTCCTCAATGATCGTGTCTGACTTGCTACTAAGCTATCTGTCTCAAGTCCAAAGATGAATGTAAAGGATGGCCAATAGCATTGATTAATGAAAAAAAAAGGGTTTCTACCACAGCAACAATATTAAATGAAATAAGAATAATAAGAGTGTTTTATTTCAGTTTTGTTTGGCTTAACTAACCAACAGAAAATCAAGGAAATGGCTATGATGCAGCTAGGTGAAGGATGAGTCATCCTCAAAGCTCACAGATTTAAGTGTTTTCTTCATCAAATGTACTGTGAGTTCTAAAAGTGATAATGTGTTTAATTCATAAAAAAACATGCAGTTTGCTTATGGTGCAAGCTCAACAGAACTGTGTGTGAAAAGTAAACCTTTTCTAGTCTGTTAATCAGACTTTTAAGAAAATCTCAACAAATGTTTGCTGTATCTTCTAAAGCTAATGTGGTGTCTCTGGTTTATTAGCAGTATGAATAAAACATTACTGTTAATATGTTGTATCTATATAATAATATATAAATCATAATATACAAGTTAGTGGTCTGCAGACTCTAATTATCTAGATGATCAGTAATTCTCTTTTGATATCAAATATATTTACTTAAAGTACATGTTCATTTAATGCTAAATATTTTAATTTTAATAGGATTGTAAATGCAGGACTTTTAATTGTAGCATAATATTTTTAAATGGTTGTATCGGTACTTCTGCATAAGCAACAGTCCCTCCAACACAACATGTCACCATTTAACGTTTTAAAAAATTTACATTACCTTTAGTCAGTAAGAGTATTTCTGCAGTGCTGTGAGACATATTCTGTGTCTTTATTTAGATTTAAAATGATCTCTCAAAAAGAGTCAAACATCAAACGTCAAGTCTATCTGTCATATAATGCTGTTAAGTGTGCAGTCAAATTCAACCAAAATATTTTCCAGAGCAGAAAATCGATTTCACAGTTGATCTTTCAAGGACTCTGTGTGTGTGGATGTAACAAGAAAAATCAGTCAAACATGACATGAGTCTCTGGTGGTGTATTGGGAGTTCAACCTTACTTGAGGAAATCTTGGAGGTAACTGAGCAGCAATGCTAGACTCTTCTCGTCCAGTGGAGTGTAGGCCAACATGGCTCCAATACGAACTGTTGGCGGGTGGGGGATGGGGATGACAACAAAAAGAACACATGTGAGGAACAATGCAGCGGACACAACAGGCTGAAGGGGCTTCAGGACTGATTTCTTTTTGGTTCTTTTTGGTTTTTGCTTTAAAAAACTTACATTTGCAATAACACTACACAGGATCTGCAAAATTGATCATATATTATGTACTGTCTAATAATAACTTGTATAATTATATAATGGATTTACTGGAAATTCAAAGCTTATAAAATAACTGTTTCTTGGTTAATCCAATGAACTCAAATACCTGACAAACAAGAGTTCTGATTTGCATTGATGCACTCCTCTCATAAGAAATTTCAATAGCGCACTTGTTACTGATGTACAACATTGCTACACTCACCAAATACAATCATGAGATAAGAAATGGATGGCTACCTCAGTAAAAACCACACAACAAAATCTCAGCAGGATGACGCATCTTTGTTTTCAAAGTACGTTTTGGAAAGTTGCCTGATTTAACAAGGATTTAATTTGTCACTTCATACGCAGAAGACATGCAGTCTTTTTAAATTAGCTTAAGGTTGTATATTTAATTTTGAGTTGTTAAATCTTATTAATTAAGACCAACTGTTATGGTATGCTCTGCAATTTGTCCCTTGTGTATTTGTGAAGTCAGATGTGTTTATTTACACCAGTAAACAAATCCAGTTAGTCATCCCGAGGACCCAGCTGGATCATCTTAGTGTGCAACGTTCACTTTCACATTAATGAAAACCAAAGGGATGCAAGTCTAAGAATAAGTTTACCTGAACATTTACGTCAGAAAACACTGTCGCAGTAAACAAAATGCAAATAAATGTACACATTAGGGTTGTGAATCCTTAGGAATCTTACAATTTGATTTTGTAATTCAATTCAAAATCAATTTTTTTAATTAAAAATAATTCTGGCTTCCAAAAATGTTTCTTGGTCGAAGAAGCAGACACAGGGATGTTATTTTCAGTTTCTTGCTCCAGTAAGCAGTGTGCCTTGGTCTGGGATTAATCCTTTGCTCCCACAGTGGGACTTATCTTGGACAAAAAGGCTTTTCAAAGTTGGATAAAATGGTAGATTCACCAATGACAGTATCCAGTAATCTTACAACTTTCACTTAAAATGTGAAGTTGATGTGCTTATCCCTTGAGGCACAGGTGTTACTCAGAGAAATCAGGCAACAAAAAAAACAAGGTGGAACAAGGATTCCTCTCTTTACACTCATCCTGTTCAAGCTTTGTAGGGAACATTTTCTCCATTTTCTTTTTAACAAGACGCAGGAACATTTAATTTACTCCCACAGCCATCAAACCTGCATGTGTTCAATTTTCTAGGAATAAAATTAAATAATTTAAAAGCACTTATAGTAGTACAGAAAGGCACTCAGGTTTCTGTGGTAAAAACCCCCCATCCCATCACTCAAAGTGATGGTTAAGTGTGAATCTGTGTGTGAGCTGTCTGCATGCCGATGACCTGTGTTTTTTTATATACATATACATATACATATGTGAGCGTGTGTGTATGTGTGTCAAAACATCCAAAGTTCTTACCAAATAGGCGCAGTAAGTGTGGAGCTCCATACACTTGGGACATCGGCATGTCTGGGTGTTCAGCTAGGATCTCAGCATACTGCGGCCTCTCGAACTTATAAAGCAGCTGAGTGCCCAGCATGACATTAAAGTACTCCCGAATCCCTGCCACCACTTCATTTACTGCATACTCCCTGAGGAGAGAGGATAGGATAGTCACATATTTCTATGAAGACAGTTTCTATGGAGATTTCAGAGATCGCAGCTTCAATGAACTGTTAACTGATGCAGATTTGAAAAATAGTTGGGTTTAGAAAATAAATTAAAGCTCACATCATACTTTGATTTATTTATGTCTAATGATGTTCACATTGTGCTATGATGAACTTTAAACAGTTAAATGTGGACCACTACAATTGAGACTGCTGCCACTGTAAATCTGTGAAGTCACAAACTGTATTAACCGAAAAAAATAACAGTATTTGAATTATGTGCTAACATTGTATGACAGGTGGCATGATGAGATCAACAGATGCAGTAATGCTCAATAGATGATCCCAGGAACATCAATGTTTTCTGCACTCACATCACTTCAAAGGAAGTTAAGGTGTTTATTCTTACTTATTGTCCGAGTTTCCTTTTGATTTCTTATAGTTTGCATAGTCATCCAAGACAGTCTCTACATTCTTCTTAGCAGGCAGATGGAATAACTGTAAGAAACAGCAAAAACAGGATGTCCACATGAATTTTATTGCATATAGATATTTGTTGTTACTATGGACCCAAATTTCTCACTTCCACATGTCATCATAGCTGAAGTAAGTCTACAGTGAGCACTGGAGCTTGTTATGGTTTGTGTGTGTGTGTTTTTTTTACCTGTTTTTGTCGGGTGATGAGGTCCCAGTCGTCCACCAGCCAGGGTTTCAGCTCCTCAGGGATCTTCACTTTCACCTCCACACGATTGGTGAACATCTCCTCCTGGACAAGCACATAAATGTATGTAATGTATTTTATTTTTATTTCTGGTTTTCTTGTTGATTATTTTAAGGGGGGTTTGGGGACGGCAATGATTCTTCTTCACCTCTTCAGCGTTTATTTTCTACCATGACACCCCAGTATCCCTTACACTTCTTTCCTGTTACTGGGAGGTGGTAATAAGGCTTCTGTGGCTGCTGTGACCAGCCTTCAACCTCGGATGTTCAGGTTTTGAAATAAGTACTGTTATCTTTTGTTGGAACCCTGGTTTTTGTACAGGTCATATTTACTTTAGCTGCTGGCTGCATGGTGCCAACATTTCCTGCTGCTTTTTGCTCTCTGAGTCATACTAAACCATTATTTTCACCTATAAGCACAGCAGAAAAAAGTGTGCACTCATAGAGTCCCAGAATTTTTGTATTGTTGCCCACAGGGGAAATCGGTCATGGTCATGCACAAGTAACATACCCCTAAAACACATGTGTGAGTCAGAGGAAATCAGAGTTTTTAATAGTTCAACATTTTAAATTTCCTGTTCCTTTGGACATTTTAACCCTAAAATCATAATATTTTCCAGCAAAGAAGGTCAATTTGTAGTTTTAATACAAGATCTCTTGGGTCAAATTCTGACTTCTGTTTTGAATCTGTAACTGTACAAAAACCCAGTGATCAAAATGGCTACTTAAAGTAAAATTAGAACATTTTTTCTCAGCTTTATTAATCAACAAATTGCAGTGCTATAAACTCTTTGTTCTCTAGGAACAGAAAATACATACACTCTCCACAGTAGGATCAACCCGAGCCCTCTTCTTCCGTGGTCCCTGGGGCGTTTCTCCGCTGCTGGTACCTTCACCTGGCCCAGGGGCTAAACACAAGACACTCATTATAGTTTGTTTATTATGTAAATATAAAGGTTAGTGGTTTCAATATAAAATCTGGCAACTTTTCAAAGTGAAAGCCTCTTCTTTTACTGAACTGAACAGAACCATGACAAGTTCCCTAAATAGGACATGCTTTTAGGCATAACGGATGACCAGGTTAATGATTTGGTATGTTGTGTGTGTTTTGTTATCTGCCAAACTGCCAAGAGGACACAGAAATCATGCAATCTGGTTTCTGGCAAATTTGTTTTTTATGGGTTAAAGTTCGTTGATTTAAAGCTGCTACTAAATTGTTATGTAGAAAAACTTTACTTACTCTTCTGTTTTGCCTTTTTCACTTTCCTAGGATGCAAAAAAAGTATTATGAGTGACAACATGATAATGCACATTTACTCTGGTGACTACAGCACATATTTGCATAGTTTGTTCTAAATTACTTTCAGACAAACATTACGTCAATATACATGATGTGTTTACAACATTCTGATTTGCTAGAGGTAAAATAAAATAAGGTCGACACTTACAGATCAACATTTTTCTGCTGCACAGCAGCAATCTTCTTGCTTGGTGCTAAACCCCTCATCTTTCCCTCAACATAATGGTCCCTGGGAAAGAAAACGTGATTGACAATCATTAAAAAAGTCAGCTTAAAATTTCTTTTTCGATATTTGTCCATACACTTTACTTTTAAAAGCAAGGAAAACTCACTGATTGGCCTTTTGAAGCTCTTTTTGTTTAGCAAGGTTGCTGTCCACATATTTAAGAACTCTGCTTTCAGGAACCCATTCATCCCAGCTGTAAAAAAAACAACACAAACATGTCTATAACAACAACAGTATTTACACTACACACAAACACATCAAACAATAAGCACAAACAGGAACTCAAACTGCATCTAAACCAAGTTGCTCACTTTTTGTTCCATCCACTGTAATGAATAAAGTATTTAATCTGCTTATCCTTTATGTTGATCTTTACACACTGAAAAAAAAGAAAACACAGCGATCAGCGTCAGTCTTGCCAATATTTATTTGCAGTTAACAACCAACAAATGACACATATGTAATCTTATAAGTAAAGCATACCTTTGCCTCATAGAGCAATGGCCCATGAAAGCACAGGACTCTTTCACCTGTGATGAGAAAAAAAACAATGGTGAGAACTGAGAGGGAAAAAACCCTAAAACACAAAACAACCACAACACCGTTGTACTGTAGTACTGTAAAATCCCGCTAGACTACCATGAAGGACTTCAGTTAGATTTTAAGCTAATATTATTTTAATAAACATGGTATTAGCAGCTCTTTTGTGTGCCAATGACTGTCTAAGCGTTAGCTCATACATAGCATTGCTAGCTAACTGTTAGCCTGACGTTAGCGTCCTTTTTTACGCCTTTGGCTTTCTTTAATGTCGCAATATTTAATGTGCGCTAATTCTAGGGATATTTAAATTAATATCCCACACATATATATAGCAGTGAATGCCTTATAGCTTTGTGTTTCTCCCTAAAGCACACTATTGTCGTGCTAATGCAGCAGCATCAACAAAAACAAACCCGCCCCCTTCCAGACGTTAACCGGGATTCATTCGTGTTATTTTTCTGCACCGACCTTCTTGAAATTTAGGTTTAGGGTCCTGTTTTGGCGCCATTCACAGACTCAGCTGATCGGATCTCTGAATGATCAAATTCGTGCATTGCCAGAGTCCATTTCTTCCAGGCACAAACACCTCCGACATTGGAGCCAAAGCAAAGGAGACGCCGAGAATGGCCTGCCTCTGCTGGGTCACCTGACCACCACTGAGGCTCCGAGCTGTGATGCGTTCAGTTGCTTCTCCTTAGACTCGTAAAAACAATGATTCATCACGCAAAGTCAGACTATAGATCTCAGAGACTACCTGGTAATATGTCCAGCAGTTTGAAAAAAAGTTGTTGCTGCTTTCATGGACGCTTTTAAGAATGAATCTGGCGAAAAGAATATTAACTTACAGTCTTTTACTCCCAATTTAAATTGATATTTAAATGTAAAAATGTAGTTAATGTTATTCTTTTTCATTGAAATTCACTTAAATGTATTGTGTGTTACTTTTTCCTTGCTTACACTGGTATCATGGTGAAAAGCACTTCATGGTTCACATACTCATATCATATCAATAACACTTATATATTGCTTTACTTGATGTTATTCCTAATATTTTATGTATTTATCATAAAACTGTATGTGAAAATATGTAAGAGAATTTCTAATAAAAGTTGTTGATTTATTCTAACTTTTTACTATTCCAGATGGGCGAAAACAATCTACTGTTGAACAATTTGTGCAACTTGTTTAAAAGGAACAAAGCCATTTTAATGTCTCCTGCTGTTTATATCTGGGGACTCAACATCTATTAGAGAAAATTCAGTAAATGTGGGTCTTTTTATTTAAAAATGTAGATTTAAGTGAGAAAAAAACCCCCATAATCTTCATTAATGTTGTGATGGTCAGGCACTGCTATCAATTTAATGTTTCATTATAAATCTACTGAACTCTCAGACAGGTAACATCATTCTCTAGCTCTGATCTTTCATTCCTTTAAATTGCGTTTAAATTCTCCTTTTACTCAAAGAACAGATACTCTGTTGCTTAGGCATCTTTGTGTCTTTGTTGTATCTACTGTGGCCAACATCAACTGGCTGGTACAACAAGCTTGATATGCAGTTTCATCTGAATGCCACTGCCTGCTCAGTTGCGTGCTCCTAATCCACTTCCAAGGGTTTCCAAAATTTACAATTTTAAATTTAGTGATCTTTAGTGGCTGGACAACAGACTGGAAAAAGATGATATTTTTGTGGCATCCATCACTAAACCAGTGTTTCTCAGCCTTTTTTGCCCAGTACGTCACAAAGTTCTCATGAACTCTGAACCGATTGAGTTGTCACTATGTCGTGAATTTGATGATGACATTATTTTGTGTCAATCAAATGATCATTTATCAGTATATAGGTTTTTTTCTCATGATCTCATCTGAATGTCAGCAGAGTCTCAGACCAGCACTTAAAAAATGTCTTTGATCCACAGAATGACAACTTGAGATCCATGCACTTATGTAGTTTTCTCTTTTTCCACATGCTGCCATTTTAAGACAAAGAAGTCAAACAGGAATAAATCTGAATACAAAAAGGCAAAGCCAGATTTCATATTGCTGCACTGATGGACTGTATTTGTGATGGGCTTTATTTGTGCAACACTGAAAATAGTCCCTACCAGCTGCAATTGCTCTCTATCAGACTACATCATCATGATAAATTACCCTTCCAGGACCACTACATATCTTTTCAACCTTTCAAACAATGTTTATCTATTGCTGGAGAGGGTAAGATAAAATGGAAAATATACAGTTTATAGAATTATCCTGTAATTCTTGACTGATGAGAAAGTGCTTGAGAAAAGGATGAAAGAATCATTAAACAATGTCAAGAGCTCTAATGGAGGCAACACAAATATATTCATGGCTTTTTTAAAGTGGTTAAAAAAAGTCAAATAAAGAATAGGAGAAAAATGTGACCCTTTTTAAAAAATTCACTTAGAGTTTTTTCAAAAAAACTTATAAAAGTTTTTCTGCATGTCTACAGTCCACAGATTCAGTGCATTTTTGCATTCCACCAAAGTATTTAATTAAACAATATCAATAAATACTAAAGACATTTTTCAGGAAAAAGATGCACTGAACATTGTGAGCAATTAAGTTTTTAAAGAGCAAATAAATGAGGGATAATAAAGGTAATAAAATAGGAAAAAAATAAAAACTGATAAACAATATTGGTAAAATATTAAATTAACTTAATAAACAATAAATTAACTAAATTAACTAACAAATTAATAAATTAAACTAACTAAATAAAGGGGCCAAATAAAGAATAGGTGGATTAAAAATGCATTTGAACATTAATTAAAATTATATTTAATTAATCTGAAAAAGATAATTTGATAATAAAGACTTTTGGTCTGTGTTTGAAATTTACTTAGGAGCAAAATATTTGTGATAAAATACAAGGAGCTGGTGTTATGTTTATTCATAAAGCTTCTCTCCACAAATTTAATTTAAATTCCTAGTTTGAATGAAAATGCCTCCTCCTCTGTCCTTAAGTTACTTTATGTCTTCAGCTTCTGGCTCAGTGTCACAGATTTAACAACACCAACATCATTTAGTTGCAGTGACGAACACTGAGGGGCTGATTGATCTTTTAGCAGCTTGAGGTGCCACATCACACAAAGTCTGACTCACTGGCTTCCACAGAAATGGAAATTGGCATCATTCTGTGATGAGACGCCCCAAAATAAACATAATTTAAACTTAGCAGAATTATCAGACACATACTGGTAATTACAAAAAGGAACAAATTCACAACTAGCAGAGATGTCAAAGCATGGTTGTATAACTGTAAGTTAGGGCAAAGAGCTGACTGCATTGAAAGATACAGTTTGTTTTTGTTGTGTAGGATTTAAATGCAGGACTTTATTTGTCATGTAGAAAATTTTAACAAGATACATGATACAGTGATCACAGGTTTAAGGGGGCTTTGAATTTTTGGGGTTAAAATCTGCCAATTAGCTAATGGCACTTTAAATGGCAGTTGTTATTATTTAAAAAATAAAACATCAATGAAAGAAAGCCAGATGAAATTGCAATATTTCCTACTTAAACCTATTTTCAATATCATTTATTTAATTATGTCTTTTTCTTTGCTCACATTTCTTGTCTTTTTCTCCTGGTTCAGGTTAATATCACCTATAGAGTATTACCAGAGCACTGCATTAAGAGGGCATTATAACAACACGCAGAACTCTTTACAAAGTTCTATATTTGGTAGAAATGACTGTGGTTGAGTAAGGGGGGGTGGGGGTGGGGTGTGCTTATATAATGGTCTCAGCCCTTTTTCTTGGAAGTTGCTCTCACTTTGATTTTCTCATGCAAAGTGGTGATCAGAGACGCAATTTCAATGAGCTGCAAAGAGGCTGGATTTGTGCTTTTTTTCCCGTCCAAACACCATAATTTTAAGTCCTCCAAGTGCAAGTTGGCCTGTATGAGACTATCGCGTCCTCGTGATTATCATCATCAGTAATGACTGGAAGCAACACTTTGGTTTCAAAGGGTTCAAGACTTGGAGGAAACTTTTTTCCATGAGTAGAAGACCAATTACACAGCTTCTGGCCAATCTTACGAAAGAACCGAGGGCTTCTGAGAGGTGAACACAACATCACTCTGATGCTTCCCCTTATGCCTTTTAATTCCAACTTAACTGCCTAAAGACATTAGCATTCACCTAAGATACATAAAGTCCAACCTCTGCTACCAGTGATGGACAGTAAGGAAATGACTGAAGGAAAATTACTAACATTACAACACAAAATCTTCCATTATAAGTGAAAAGTTCTGCAGTCATATGAATAAAAATACTTAAGTATTACCACCAAACTGTATCAAAAGTAACAGTGCTTCAGAGAAATGGCCCCACTAATTGATACTCTGTTATATGACCTTAACAGAGTGTTTATATTGATGCTATAATGTGTAAGCAACATTTTAATTAAAGTTTTAGCTGGTTGAGGTGGAGCTCTGTTAAACCACTTGACACACATTTAGGTGGTTTAGTTCAGTGCCTCAGTGACTGGACTGAACTTGTTGGAGGTTAAAGGAAATGAGTCCATGTGTAATTGAAATTTTATCAAAAAGAATTTTATATTTAACATTTAACTATTAAAATGGTGTCAGATTAATGATAAAAACACAAAAATGTTCTTTGAGTTCAGTCACAATGTTTGTCCCTGACTCCCAGTAACAGTGGAAAGGTGTATTTGTACATTATGGTGTGTATGTGTTTATATATACTTGTACTTGCTGAGGACCAGAACAAGTTTTTAACCAACAGAGGAGACATTTTTGTCAATCCTCACAACTTCAAATGGCTTTCTGATGGTCAGGACTTGGGTTTTAAGATGACAGATAGACAGACAGACAGATAGACAGAGGATGCAATCTCCTCCAAAAATAGCCAACCAATTTTGGAAATGTGAAAATGGCTATTACAACAAAACAGATGATTGGTTATTTTAAAAACTGCCGTAAATAAACCGGAAATGGGTCAACATTCTACGTTCAGTTCAACTTAATCCACAGCTGACGAAGCTGCCCATCCTGCTTCACAACAATGGTTTGACATGAATGTGTCTAAAAGCTCCGCTGTGTGCGCACGTGCGCTTTTGCTTACGAAACCATTCAGCAAGCACTGTGTGCGCGTGGGTAATGTCAAACTCGTGCGTGCAGCCAATTTTGTCTGATGAGTGATGTTGTAGGCGGCTCGAGCACTGAGCATAAAAATTCATTAGAAAATCTATTTTATCCGCCGCCTCGCATTATGGTGGCAATTAGCTCGTCAGCTTCGACGTGCAGCAGACAGACAGACTCTCCTGTGTTAAAACCTTCACTCTGACTCAGATCAATCAGGCAGAGATCAAACTTCTGATCACCTGCTGATCAAATCACCTGTTACATGTCGACTCGTGCTACAGTAATTACTAGTATAACTCATGTGACAGAGTACAGTTTAATTATAACATATAACAGATACAGTGTTGTGTATTTATAACAATTATATTTTACACATTTTGTTGTCTTTGTGCCCAAAACCTGGATTTTGGGACCCAGTCAATAACTTAATCATGTCATAAAAAAACATGACTTGTAATGTTTCGTCCTTTCCTTTAGTAACTGATGGGGGTCTTCATGTTTGCATCATGATCGTCTTATAAACTCATTCATCGTACAGTTCGTTGAGACATTCACAGCAGCGCCAATAGGCTTCATTTGCCCAGTTATCAGTCGAGTAGGCTAATTTGCGGTGCAAGTTTGTGCGCAATGCACGCAGTCACTTGGACTGTAGACTACAGAGATGCCAGTCTTAATAGTTGATCAACAAACGATGCCACACATGGAATATTTTAAATAAAATGAGCAAATCCTGTGCGTAAAGCCTGAAGTTACAGTGGTTTCTCTAGAAATAAGCCACACTAGGCAGGTATGTGAAGTAAAAGGCGCAGGTGAAAGTCACATTTTTCCATAAGGAGAAAAAAATAGTCTTGATGTCGCTTGTTTTCAGTGTGCTTTCTAACAGGTTGTCTCTCTTATTTCATTCCTTTTGTGCCGTGCGCACTTGGTGCGTCTTGGTTACTCTGTCAGCGCGTTTCGCGCTCTGTCCGTTCATCCACACAGAGCTCCCAAGCCTCTATCCTCTGCGTATGAGATCTCTCAGTTTGTTTCTGAACTCTTTCCTCATGAGGCAGTATATGATCGGGTTCAGGCAGCTGTTTGTGTGCGCCAGACAGACCGTCAATGGGAAAACATACGTGTGCACAATGTAGTAGGCTTTGTCCCAGTTTGCAGCGTTCAGCTTGACCAGCACACTCCACAATGTGATGGCATGGTTTGGCATCCAGCACAGGAAGAAGGACAGCACGACGATGGTGACAGATCTTGTGACTTGGGATCTCCGCTTTGGGTTGCTGGTTTTCATGGTCCGGTTGCGGATGAAGCGTAGCAGCATGATGTAGCTGATGGACACGGTGGACATGGGCAACACAAAGCCTACAAGTATTTTCTGTATGTGATAAACTGCCAACCAGTACTGTCCGCCGGGAAACTTCAGCAAACAGAGTTTTTCTCCTGTTACGTTGCTGACAGTCGAGAAAATCGAGGTCGGCGCGGTCGCCAGAGTCGCCAGTGTCCAAATAATTACGCAGACCCATTTGGCGGAGACGGACTTCTGCACGGTTGTGTTCTTCAGGGCCGAGGCGACCGACCAGTAGCGAGTCACACTCATTGCAGTGAGAAAAAAGACGCTGGCGTACATGTTCATCACGGTGACCGAGAGGATGATCTTGCACATGGCGTCTCCAAACGGCCAGCTGAAGTCTAGCGCGGTGTCCACGGCCCAGAAGGGCAGAGTGAGCACGAACTGCAGGTCTGTCACTGCCAAGTTGACCACGAAAAAGTTCACTCTGGACTTCTTCCTCTCCTGTTTGACCCTGACGAAGAAGAGGACCAGCAGGTTTCCCACCAAACCCGCAGCGCAGACCACAGAGTACACCAGGCAGATGAGGAATCTCAGAATCGGGCTCCCGTCAGCAGTCACGTCGATGTCCTCCAGGTTGCTGAAGCTGTCCATCTCCGCCAGTGACCTGTTCAAACAAAAGCTCTCATTTTCTCCATTCATAATTTCAACACTTCACGGGCACCCACTCACATAATCCGATCAGTGATCTATATAAAACATGTCCAAACAGCTGGATCTTCGGGTGCCACATTAGTGAAAGTGCACGATGCCAACCCAACTCCTCCTTCATACCCTCCCCTCCCCACCCTCCTGTCCTGTCATGTCCCCTCCTCTCTACTTCAAGACGCTTTCCAAACATCCGTGCGCTCAGCTCTGACAGTATGAAAGGAAGGTTGATGCTTCTATTAGCTTTTTGCTCATTGGAGGCTCCAAGTAGCGTGAAATGCTTCCCAATCACATTTAAATAAAAAATAAACACTTAATTTCTAAATATAGATGTTTGCGGTAAGTATAGTTTGTGTCACAGGCGGCAACGCCTCAGCTGGAGTTGACAAAGTGTTCAGGACCATCTAAGTAAAGGATGAGTTAATCAAAAAAACTTCTCTCTGCTGCCACCCAGTGTTCAATTCTCAGTAAAGCAAGCTGAGAAAAAGAGAAACACAAAGACATATAACAGAATGCATTTTATTACATCTAAACTTTTCTACATAAACAGGTAACATTCAATAAGTAAACAATTTTCTTTCAATGCAGGTAATAAATATTTTTTTTTCCACTTAGTATATTTGTACAAACTGACAAGGGTCTACTGTACACTGCGATCTCCTTACCCTCCTCGAAAATCCTCTTTATGTTTTTCTCAGACTGGAGCTGTGAAACAGAACCTGTGAATGTTTTAAGGCAGTGAGTGCAGATGTCGACTCGAGTCTGACTTTGAAATTATTTCACTTGTGTAAGACTCTTTATTGGCCACAGTCCATTTTTTTTAATAATAGTACAGCTTTCATTTTCTAAAAAATATATAAATTAATTTATTCTCTCGCTCTGAACTGACACACAAAAAGCATACAAACCGACATCAAACACCCACGTTTGGATCTGAACTTTCAGTTTTCAGGTTTCCATACAGACATAATATACACATTGTTGACTTTCCCTTTTATCAATCTGAGCTGCTTTGTCAAGGTTGCCTTGTTGATCATTTGAAAACACAGTTAAGAGCAATTACTGACATTAGTGGCCATTTTCTGTTCACTTTATTCAGTGTAGATGCTGATTTTTGCCTTGTTTCCACACAGATTTCAAACCAGCAGACATAAAAGTTGCTGAAAAAAATGCTGTAACTCTATTAAGAATGTGTTCACACCTGTGTGATTCAAACTGGAGAGAGCCTGAGATGGAAAAAGCACTGTGCCTCTCCATCCCTGCATGTAATGTGACACTTCTACAGAAAGAAAAAGCCAATTTCTTGGTAACAGATAGAGAATCCAGCTCAACGATGGCTGCTTTTCAGGGCGCAACATAAGGTCACCTGGTAGAGCTCGTACCATTTAATACTGAGGCTGAGACTTTACCAGGGTTCAGTCCATCCCTGGCCACTTTTACTGCATGACATCCCCTGTTTCTCCCTGCACTATCATGATTAAGCAGAAAACATAAAGTCAAACAAACAAACAAACAAACAAAAATTTAAAACAAAAAACACAGGCTTCTCCCTCAGCAAACAGACAGGACGACCACAGGATGAAGCTGTGGACTCTTAACAGGAAATTCAAGTTTTGTCAAACCTAGATCCTTTTTTTTTTTTTTTACAAGTTCCGGTGTCAAAAGGACTGGTACTTCCCAAAACTTTTGTAATAGCTTCAGTAGATTCCCCACCAGGTGGAGCCATGACATGGCTGTAATGGCTGAAATGTAAACCCAAGTGCGACCAAGACTGTCTTGACTACATCCACAACAACAGCTTTTTGCCACTCACAGTCTGCAGTTGTTATTCTAAGTGGCCAAAACAACAAGAAGTTCTGCAAAGATGTCGAGGTTTTTGTTAAAAAGTATATTTGTTTTCGTTAAACCACAAACACAAGACTTATGAGATTTCTGGTCAACAAAATGGACTCAAGTCTTGAACAAAAAGGTCTCAGATTGGATCTTGCTGGTAATATTGTCATGTACTTAAAATAAAAACTGCAGCCTCTATGTGGTAAAAAAAAAAAAACAGTTATAGTGGGTGTAGGAGGTCTTAGTTGCTCCAGAGGACTAAACTGCTGCAACTGCAGTCAAGTCACAGCCCCCCCTTGAGGCAATATACAGGAACAATAAAAAAACTTTCAATAAGTACCAGTCATTTGAAAACCAAAACATATAAAAGCAGAACTCAGATTTGAAAATACTAGAATTTTCCTTCAAAACAATAAAAATAGGTTTTTGGGTAAATGTGGCTTTGCAGTAATCCCCTAAGGACTCCCGTATGTGTGTAGAGCACTTCATTAGAAACACATTCAACACGGTCTGCTCTCTCACTTCATGTGCGTAATCATAATCTGCTGCACTGTCTCCAGAAAAACTGAGGAAAAAAGTCGTTCAAATAAATTAAAATCGTGATCAAAATGCGTTCAATAACTGTGACTTCCTTATCAAGTATCCAAACACTGGTGACTGAAATTCAAACTAACATGAAGGAAACTAAAGGATCAACGTCTTCATCAGCATAACAAGTCAGATTTACACTTTATATTAAAGGTACAAACACACATGCTTGGGTAACGTTTAAATAACACACGAGCCATGGTGATGTGTCATAAGAGGCTGTTTGTTGTTCTCTGTTAAGGAATGATCGAGTCGCTGTGGGTTTATGGGATTCATTAACACTGAATGGATCATCAGTTACTTCCTATATTAGTCTGCATGGCACCAACTTAATTGGAAACCAGTTACGTATCATCCCAGTTATGTGAAAACCATGCATCTCCAAAACATTGGCGTTTCACCAGCCTGGAAAAACACCCTTGTTTCTGCTGTGACTGAGTATTTTTAGCCAATCTGAGAGGGTTTTTTAAAGAGGTTTGTTTATCTTAAGAACTCGTAAATTTTTCACCGCTCACAAAGGTATTTGAAAAATTTTAAAATCACCAAATTTGGATATATGTTTTTCTTTAGACAGGCACAATAAAAAGAGGACTTTTCAGACCTTTGCACTCACTTTACCAGCTGTTATCAAACTCAGTCAGATGCAAACATCTGCATGTTGTTGAGTGACTCAGTAGTCTTTGTTTTTATCACATTAAAAGCAAAGGGAATTTTTTTGGGGGAAAAAAATCTTATTTATACAGTTTTTTGGTGCTGAAAGAAGCCGTGGAAGACGGCAGGAGACCAGTATAAATAAGTAAAACCAATATCAGAGGAGCCCACTGGCAAAACAGAGTCAAGGGACAAACATATTTAAGCATTTTTAGCACGTCAACCTTTCACATTGGAATGAAAGGAGAAAGAACAGGGCTAAGAGTCCACAGCTCATAGTTTTGCAGCTATTTAGCCATAAATATTGTATTAGCTGAATATTTGGCCTCATAGTGGTGCTAGAGGAAAAATCAGAGGATTATGAAGGAAGAGTCATCCTCTTGAGACTATTGATGTCTGTATAAAGTTTTATTTAAAATCTCCTGCGGGTTATTTAACTTGTTCTTTTAAAAGAAGTCTCAGGTCAAAGTGATGGACTGATTGTTAATGCTGCTAATGAGGCTAAAAGCTGAGCAATAATGTTTGCGACCCACTGACTTTACATAAATACATTAATGTTTGCATCTGACTACCAGTTCAATGAAGCTCCAGAATGATGTTGTTCTATGTCACTGAGCTGATGGCATATAAATACATGTATGAAGAACCTGTGAGTTCATAAGTAATTGATGATCCATTAAGCGTTAACTAATCATCATTTCTTAATGGTGAGCAACAGGAATTCATTAGAGATATATTCATTCATTAAATCCTCATGAGTTGTTTTAATCAAGCATTTGTTTTGTGCCCTTATTAAAAGTGTGTGTCAGCTCCCAAGAAAATACACACACGTGTTTCCATGATGAGTAACTAAATGGTACCTTTTTTCTTTTTAGAGAGAGAGAAATAATAGAATAGAAAGCATAATAAAATGCATATTAAATAAAATCGTAACACAACAGATCCAGAGTGACAGTGACTCTCACACACTCACCCATGGAAATCAAACAATTTTGTAAAAATATAATATATAGAAATAAGAATACAAAATAAATAAAATACTGCACAACACAGGAAATACACAAGATTTGTTTCCGGCAGTCAGTTTGAGAGCCGGAGTTGGTTCCCATGAGAAAAAAAACCAAACCAAAACAAAACAAAACAAAAAAGGAAACGGGAATTAAGTTAAAGACATCAAGAGACAGCAGGGGTGGTGAGGAGGGGTGAGGGTCATTTTAGGTTGTCTGAGTCTTCCAGTTAAGTTTGTGAAGGACAGGACAGGACAGGGGATGTCAGGTGATGGGCTGTGCTGTCAGAAGTGATTGCCTCACCGCGGTGAGGATAATGAGGCTTTGAAGTGAGCCACTGCCTGTCTCCGACGTCTGGAAGTGGGACATCTAGGACAGACTGATAAGACGGGACTCGGGGAGAGGCTGTGGGATGGGATGGGTGGGCTGACTGAGCAGGGGGGGCACCAGGTCTACTGTATGTCACTGTAAATGTGACCAGACACAAGTGAAGACTGAAAGCGTGTCCACTCTTATAATTGTACAATACATTCATGAGCAAACTTCTGAAGCTGAATGGCGACAACACTGAGGTTTTTCCGAAACCTCCGCCCCGTTTTGACACTTCAACATCGTACGCCGACCAGCTCGAATGGTTTTTTAAGTTATAGACAGGTCGTGTATTTTTAAACCAGCTGGCTTTGTGCCTCGACTGAGTTGGCATGTTGAGATCCTCTTCTTCCATAGTGGCACTAAACTGTCTGCTTAAACTCTTATAGCTTTTCCACAAGCAGTTTCCCAAAGATAAAACCAGGACCATTAAAAGGTGTCAGTCACAAACCAAGTCCTGGACAGAGATGGGACAGAGGTTTATATGTGACCGATCAAGACATTCTGTTAAGTCTGACAACTCCACCCACCAACAGGCTGTGAAGCACGCACACACACACAAACACACAGGCACTAGTTTAAGCTTGGTCACATGTCGTGGACGCCTGTCTCTTCAAAAGGCTCGACAACGCTACAAGAGCTGGACTGTCGCAGTGATTCCTTTTCAACTTTCAAGCACAGAACGATGAAACCGAGAGGACAAGAGACAAAAGGACACCGTTTGTGTGTCTGACTAACCACCAGCTGAATAAACCAAAGAAGTGGACACTCGACTGAAAACACTGTGGCACACAGATTCAACTGCACTCTGATTACTGTGATAATTTTCATAGGTACCATATGTTATTTTTGGCATTGCGCAAAAAAATTACAACCAAAAAAAAAAAAAACAACCAAACTCTTCCAGCTCAAGACTCTAAATTGGCAAGTATAAATAGTCTAAAAGTCACCATTTCTAAATGCTGTAAGCCGGCAGAGTCTTTTTGTAAGAAGCTGGAAATGAGGGAGTGAGAATGAAAAACCAGAAATGGCTAATTTCCACCTACGCACTCCCCACAGCGTTAACCTGAAGGTCAGAGGGAATGCATATATATTTATATATATTTCTAACTGTTTAAATATTATGTATAACTTAAAAGCATAATAAAATTATTAGTACATGAATAAACTGTAAATTCAGTGTCTGAAAAGTTCATGTCATTGGACAGAGAAAAAATACACCATGTACTGAAAAAATGAGCTCCAGCAAGAGAGAAAGAAAGAGAGAGAGAGAGAGACAAAGAGAGAATTTAAGTTATTATTGAGGAAATGCAAATGGTAAATTGAAGCAGAACAGAGCTAAAAGAGAAAAGATAACCACATGGCAACAGGCATATGTATAAGCTTCTGTGAGGAAAAAAAGAACCTCCAGTCCTCCACTTAAAAACAGCGATTGAAGCAGCTCACTACACTGAAAATGTCCCGATTTAACATACAAAAGTAAAAGAGGAAAATATATTTTGTTCTCTGTACACGATGCCACTCCTCGTTTTTGTAGAAAAGAGCCTTCCTCCTTTGTGTTTTTGCTCAGGTAGCGTCTTTGCTGTTTGTGCCGGGGTTGAAACCAGTTTAGCAGTAACGTGGGTTCACATGCCGGACAGGTTTCTGGTCTGAAGTCAGTTTACCAACACAATGTCCACAGCTGACCCCTTTAAGTGATGACTCAGTACTGTTCTCAGGTCAATCTAAGAAGGGAGCCGTCATAATATTAGTGCTCTTCTTGAGGCAGTCTTGTCTTATGACTCCACTAACGTTCTGAGTTTGATGACTCGGGGCCAGTCTAGTTTCTGGATCAAAACTATACCCTGCAGTCACAAAGTTTATCACAGGATCGTAGCTGGACCCAAAGTGTAGTCTCGACTCTTCTCGAGTCAGTCCAAAGATATAACATCAGGTATCCCTCCGTAAATAGCTGCTACTGCTGCTTCAGCACCACTCCGACCAGCCACCACCCCGGGGTGTGTGTGTGAGGAGTGTGAGCCCGAGTGTGAAGACGAGTGTGTGGAGTGAGTGTCACGGAGGCTGCTGGACGAGACCAGGCTGCTGGTGCTGCCAGAGTTGCTCGCCCCGTTGGTCGGCGCGGTCAGCGTTGTGGCCGAGGATGCTCCTGATTGGTCGAGGAACAGCTGAGAGGAAGATGAGGACGAGGAGGTGCTGTAGGGCAGGAAGCGGTTGAGGAGCAGCTCGTGGTCGTCTGAGGCCGAAGCGGCAGCCGCTGCTGCCATCACCATGTTGTAATGCTGATAAACACAAAAGAACAGGAAGTGTTGGTGAGGTGTGAGTTCACATTTAGAGGCTGCTAGAGACACCGGGGGCTGTTTTCACTTAAAAACAACAATATAAGCAGCTCAAGACCGGCAGAGGAAAGACAAACTCCAGAAATCCGCTTAAATCTGGGAGAAGTAAGCAGCATCTTTATGTCACTGAGGTCTGAAGGTAACAAGCCTGATTGCATTAGAGTTTTGTAAAAAAAATACAAAATTAATGACCTTTTAAAAGCATATTGTGATGGTGGCAGAGGTAATAACAATCTAAGCTATCAAGCTCCTCCCCTGTGGGAAAAACTCTCAGTTTAGTTGGGAGAGGCAGGAACCATCTTCACATTTAAAAAGTTGACTCAAAACTTTTCTCTCCCATAAAGCTCATAGTCGGGGTTGGCTCAGGTAAGCGCTGAAACATCGATCGGTGATGCTGCTTTAGGCCAAGACTACCGGGAGATTTCCCATGATGCACTGAGCTCCTCAATCGTCTTCTTTCTTTCAATCAGTATACATTCTCATCTTATATTCTAATGCATGTTGCAAACTCGACATCTAATCTCTCCTGTAATTTTTATCTTTCTTGTCTCTCAGCAGCAGCAGCATCTTTTTTAGAAGCGATGTCCCTGTGAATGTGCAGAAAATGCTGCCTACATTCTTTCCAGAGGCTGTTTCTTTAAAAGAAAGCCTTTCTGATGACAACGATCACAGTGACGTCAGTGGACTCTTCAAAGTAGCAGGAGTATTGATTCTGAAAATGTGGTTGCTGCAGATTTTTTTTTTTTTTAAATGCAGTTTTCAAAACTGTGAGAAACCACGTATGAACTTCTCTATACCCTTTGGCAGAAATTTCAAAGCAAAAATATCTCAACAGATTGATATTGACACACTCAAGGTAAGTGAAAAATAGGTTTTGTACTTTAAGAGAACTTCAGAGCAGAATGTGATGAAAAGATGAGGATATCAGAAACACAGAGATGTCTGTAATCATGTTTGACTGCCTCAGAGGATTCAGCTCACCTCAAACTGTGAGGCGACAACCATCATTGGTCAAATGTCTCACTCTCAAGCCTCCTTAAATAGCTCATGGAGACAGGAACGATCAGAGGAAGGATGACATTAAGTGGTACACTGTGTACCGGCACGCTCTGTGACATTTTGTATCAGGTTTCAAATATGTTTTTTTTTAATTCTTGAGAGTTTGACTCGGCATGAGGAAGCTTTCACCACTCTTCTGTTTACTGCAGGGAAAGAGCTTGTTTTCCGGGAGCACTAAGTGCAGGGCTTTGACTTTGTTTTTGTGCTAAGCACGAGTAGAGTTTTTACTTACACGCAGAGTCAGAGCCCTCATATTATTTTAAAATGATTTATTCTCACAGGCTTTAAAAATAAAAGTGCTTCAGCTAGTAAATTAAACATATTCGAATAACAAAATAGACTGTTGTACATACCTGATGATTGTCGCCTTGAAGAAAAGAGAAGAAGTTCAACTCTGAAAATCAAACATATGAAGAGACAAAATTAATATAACTGAAAAACCTGTATGACTGGGATATGAGGCAATTAATTTAACAGCGGCTGAAAGCAGATTACACTTTTTGATGGGTCTTATGATATTCTCAGCCACAAACATATTAAATAAAAAACAGCATTACCCTTACATAGAAAAAAACTAAAAAGTTAGATGTCATTCAAAACTCCCTCTGATCACTTTTTGTTTTCATTTTAAACTAAATCCATCGAGTTCATTAATAATATAAAAAATACATTGAAAAATGATTTTTAAAATAAAATGTATCATCAGACTTATAGAAAAAGACTTTTTCCACACTGTGTGACTATATCACATTTTGTTTAGCTGCTTTTTAGAACGAAATCAAGCCTGAAACACATTTTTCATCAGAAACCAATAAAAAATTTAAAACAAAGTTGGGAGAGTTTGAACAACACTTTGCTGCAGTCTGTAACGTGGCTGTTAAGATATTAAGATGGTTATGTTTAAATTCATGTATTGTGTTTTTGAATGTAATGTTGCTTCTAATTTGTCGTTTTGAGCGATAACACACTCCCACGAACATTTCAAAGTTGCGTTGAGCCCCTGTGTGTTTGTCATTACCTGACAGTTCATTGGGGGTGTGGTAGTAAGGTCTGTAGTCCTGGATAAGTGGGGGGACAGGAGGGATGTAACTGGTGTCCACAGCTGGCATGCTGGGAGTACGGCTCACCGGAGAGGCCTGGTGGTGCAGGTTCAACACTCTGAAGGAAAACGCAGGGGAAGAGGAGATTAGAGTTTAAAGACGAAGAGGCAAAAGAGGTCACTTAATTTATAATAAGGTTTTAATTTCATGTCAAATTTATTTGGGTAAGTAACAGACTGTGCTCTCGCCTCCTCTGACCTTGGAACACAAACCTCTGAACAAGAACAGTCACGTGATTCATTAAAGTCAAATAAAGCAGCAGCAGTTTTCACACGTAATGAATTTTAAAGTTTAAGAGAAATTAAATTTGAATCTGCAGCAGAACTTCTTAGAGGGAGAAGCTGCTGCTTCCTGAAATGTTTCTTTCCTCATTCTCACTTCAGTTTTTTTTCTTTCGGTAACATTCGGTAACACCTTTGCCATCAGCAGCATGCATGACAGAGACTTAAGGATGGTGATTGGACATTTCTTTCTGAAATGCACTCAGAGTCTTTAACTTCCTTTTTTTTTGTACACAAGCTTTTACAACCTTTTCTTCTTATCAATGAACCAATATTTCATAATAAATCTGTTAATATTTCAGGCTAATGAGTTAGGTGGTTCAGTTTCAAGCAGTAAAAGAGCTTCAACTGTGAGTCACAGAGCATCGTCTATGGGAAAATTAATCGGATTTTTTTCCTCTACTCTATAAGGCTCTTATGAATAGTTACCCATTTGTAGATCTCTACATCCAATTTTACTTTGAAATGGGGGGGGGGGACACAAACCTTTCCCAGTCAGCACTCTTTGCTACCTACTGTGGGAGCTGTTCATGGGAAATTGTAAAAGACACTTGTGAGTTCAAGTGTAAAAACTCATGAATCATTTAACGCCTAGACAGATGACCACCCATGTGAGCGTCTAAAATGAGCCTCATTTCAACATTTAATGAAAGACAGTCTGACTTGGGAGATGAGATCACATTGCCGGCTGTGCGTCTGACCCTTTGTTGATGACAGGCGGCGAGGTCGGGGACATAGAGGGACACGCTCTTTTGGGTGGAGGGGGCAGTGGAGGCGGCGGCGGAGGCGGTGAGTCCTGTCCTTCGTCGTCTGAGGAGCTGTCCAGTGTCAAGTCAATCACCTCCACTTTCTTGCTGTTGCTGCTGTCGCTGCCGCCGTGGCTGGACGACGAGGAGCTCCGCTGTTCTGAGCCAGCAGACGTCCGACACGAACCTGGAGAGCAGCGGTGACATGTCAGTCTGTGGACTCATGTTTATGATTTCCTTGAGATTGCAAAGCGCTGCGGAACGCCGAGTGTTTGTGAAAATGCACACATACACATTTCCTCTGCCCTCGTGTGAGATTCACTATGTTTGTTCCTATGGAGACAGGCAGTTTACTCAGTGCCACTGTGATTGATGCCTCACCAAATTAAAACTGACAACGCATAAACAAAGAGAGGAGGGGATGCACGTATTTTCTCTCTTCTTACCAAGTCTCTTTAATCCTTATTTAATTACTTCCAGTCTTCTCTCACTGCCTTCATGTAGAAGCAACCCCCTCTGTGTCTCACCCCAGCCTGTCTCCCCCCCCATCCATCCCCCGTGACATGTCTCACCATCCAGCCCGTTGTTATAGGACGCAGAGGAGACCTCCTGCACTTCCTTCTTGGACCTCATCGGGGCCCAGCTGCCGTCCTCCTTGAACTGAATCTCATCACAGTCCATGCAGCTGTTGAGGATCTCCACGAAAAGCCTGAAAGCAAACATACACGTCACACTTGAGCCCTGCCAGGAAAATGTACACAAATGTACACAAAAACTGATATTTTCCAAACAAAGGCTGAGGGGAAAAGTCCCTCAACTTTCAAGGCATTGAAAGAGATGAGAAATCTTCTCTAAACAAGCCAACATCAACACTGCGCTGTACAGGTCTCTCTGCATATAACGTGTCACTGAGAGTAAGTAATACTACACCAATATATCTTACTGTATAAATTACATTTTCAGGGAAGCTGCAAACTTATCAGTCACATCAATCCTACAGGATGCTCATAGGATCCTTCAAAAGGCTAAACATGATGAGATTTGAATGAGTTGTGTGCTTGTTTCTGCGAAGTTCTACATTTTAAGATGAATTAGTGTAAATCACAGAGACTCATTTCCAGACAGATGCAGTATTTTCTTTCTTTTCTGTACAGAAAAAACTGTGGAAGACAAGATGAAGTCAAAAGCTCCAGAGAAAGCGAGTAAGTGGAATTTTATTTGTTTTATTTACTTTTTTTTTAAACTATCAAACAATTATTTCATCCTTTCCCCCCAATTTTGGCTTGGAAGACATGGTTGGTAAACAATGTCAGAGGAATAGTTTGATACTTTTGAAAAGTTTATTTGCTTTGTTGCCAAAGAGTCATCGGAAAAGATTCAAACCACTCTCACGTCTCTGAATATGAAGCCACAGCCAGCAGCTGGTTAGCTTTGCAAAAACAACTGGAAGAAGCAGGGCTGGGGGGGGGGGGGGCAGCTGGCCCGACTCAGTCCAAAGGTAACAAAATCCACCTACTACCACATCTGAACCCATTTCATTAACACAGTACATATATTCTTGCTAAAAGTGTAAAAACACCTTTGTTACTACTTCCTAACAGGTCTTCAGTAGGATTTGGTGATGGAGGGGGGGGTGGGGGAGTTTGGCTGACTTACCCGTCGATGATGAGGTGTTCATAGGGGGCCTTCTTGTCACAGACAGGACATACCCAGGTGGGCTTCTTCTCATTCATCTGGATGTAGAGTGTGGCGTCAAAGCACTGCAGGTGGGAGCATGTCAGTGCCCGGCATGGGATCATCAGCCGCATCTTCCCCAGCTGCACATTGTGCACACACACACACACACACACATCACATAATCAGGGCACGAAGAGGACACACACACAGCAGGAGAGGAGGGTATAGGGGATGCATAAATGTCACAAACATGCCAAACCCACATGGAAAAGGTGCATGATGGGGGTTTAGAAGACAGTTTGACAGGTGGATCATATTCAGGACTCAAAGTTGAGGGAATATAGGCATGTTGAGACACATGCACGGACTAAAAAAAAGAGGAAAGAATGGACGGACACGTCTTGGCACGACTGAATCTCTAAACACTGCCTCGAAATCACGAGGAGCAGGGAGCATGTTTACCGGGCAGAGCAACGACACTCGAAGGCTGGTCGTGGCTATTTCACTGTCAGGGTCTGCTGTCAGCTTCTCTTTGACTGTGGAAAAGAAGAATAACACACACACACACACACACACACACACACACACAAACACACAAGGGAATAAGAACCAAACAGACATCTTCTCACAAACATTCTCAGTTTGTCGTCTCAGACTGCAACTCCTTTCCCGCATGTTTCAAACCAAGGTCACGAACGCAGCAGCTTTCTGTAAATGTATTCAAGAGCTCCACGAGCTGCGGGGGGGGGGGGGGGGGGGCCCGGAGGGGTTGCTGCCCCGGGTGGTTGTTAGAGCACGTCCCCTGGGGTTTGAAATAATAGGTGG
>JAQMCX010000001.1:27133054-27145215 GCA_029814765.1 Acanthurus leucopareius
CCCCCCCCCCCCCCCCCCCCCCCCCCCCCCCCCCCCCCCCCCCCCCCCCCCCCGCCCCCCCCCCCCCCCCCCCCCACTGAGTCTATGCTGCACCTGGTTCTTCTTATAGCACTTCCCATGCAGTATTAAAATATATCTGACTCATAAAACAGTGTTTCCTCATCTGGACTGGGGGAACAAATCCGGTCATCTGACTGGGTGAAAATTTTTTTTTATTCATAAAAGTTTTTTTTACTCTGCTCACAAAATCCCCTCATAAGTATTACTTATTCTACCTAAGATGAGAAAATGTGGAGTAAAAACACATTTTAACACCAGCTTTTTTCATTAAGTGCTCATCGAACAGAGAAGACACCACATTCAATATACATTTGATCTAAAAAATGAAAAGTTAAAATTATTATATCTACAAGAGGTTGTTGCAAGTTCTTGGTCAAAGGCAGAGAGCAAAGAGTTTTACAACTTTTGTCTTCTGCAGTTTGGCTTCGTCTGCAGTTCTAGTTTGAAGTCAATAACTTTTGCAGTTGGAGGTCAAGGACATCAACTCCTACATGGAAGGATTTGTAAGCTTTACGACTGCTGGACTAAGTGTGTAAATGTAGGAGGGCACTATCTTAAAAAATGTGCCAGGTTTTCTAAAAGTGAGAGATTTTATCTTAGGCCATAAACTTATTAATCACCCATCGTATGAGCATATTGCACATTACTGTCCTTATAAAACCATATCTTATCTCACCACCATTAGAGTTGGATTAATAATGCCATGAACACCAAGTTTCATAGTCAAAAAGAAACTCAGGCTTGGAGCTTCTACAGATTCCTGATCTGATATTGCTGTTTTTTCCTCAGATTTAAAATCTACTTAATGAAACTCATGTGAGAGTGAAACTCATTGATTGGATCATTTAATGTAGGACAACAAGAAACCAGAGATTGTTGTGGTGCTAAAAACTAAAATTTGTAATTGAATTAATTTAACATGGATCAGTTATCAGCTTAATAAGGCCAGCTGAGTTTCTGATGCTGATTTGAAACATGTGATCTCTCAAAACAGTTTGACGGTCCTTACTGAGGGCTCTGGAGTGGTCTGGGTTTCTGATGCCTTTTGCTCGTAGTCTCTGTAACAGCACTGTGGATGACTGCTGCTTCACCAGGTACACTGCCATGGAGTAACTCTGTGGACATACACAAACGCATACAATCATGTAATTATGAGCAAAGTGACTCATCGAGTGATTGATCAGAGTTTCTCATTGTAATTTCACCAGACAAGATGCTTTCTAATGTGAAATCGATCCGGCTGCTCTTTAACAAATGTATGTTAAGTAGAAACTTGCACCGTGAACGTTGACTGGGACCTTTATTTACTTCTTTTGTGAGATGGTCCCATTACTGCCCTCTATTGTCTGTCTGCAGGACATCAGGCTCCACCCAACTCAATACAAGTCTGTATTTGAGACAAAACTATTTTTTGTCAAATCAACAGATTCATTTGTTCTATTACTGTTTAATCAGAAGTTGAATTTGTCAATAACTGCACCATCAGCCTTCGTTCAGTGCACACTTTTACTATAAAAGATAAAAAAAAAAGCAATAGAGACAAAGAATTGGTTAAAGATTACCAAAACTCATCTTTGATGAATCAGCCACAAAAAAATGTGCTCAAATTTCATCCAAGCTGTGTTTTACACAAACTTCCTCCAGTTACTGCCTTTACTATTACTGACTGTGCAGTTCAACAGATAATTTGTAACTTTTAATTTGTAATTAATTAAATGTAGTATGAATATCTACTTAAATACGTCACCTCAGGGGTCATTAGTTTACTGAGTGACATCAGAGCATCACCTTAGGAAAGAGGTTCAGTCCCTTTGCATTTCCTCACATTTCACATTTGCGGCTGTGAGAACTCTACACTGTGGCGGCTATAAATCCCACTTCTTGAGCTTCAAACTGCTGCCCACACACATGCAGGTAAAACACACAAACACAACTATTCAATAACTTAAGTGCTGTAGGCAAAGATTGCTCAAGGTTGAATTTAAAGCTGCTGTACTGCCTTTAAAGGCTGTTTACTTGAGCCTACATTCATTTCAAACTTCTGTTTTCTGTTCTGTCAAGTTTGCTGAACTTTTTTTTTGTTATGGTGGCATCTCTGTGTTTGTCTCTAAAATGCAAACAAAATAACATTGGATTCTAATATAATTTTGCAACAACTTGCTGCACAATTGACAGATAAATGAGGACTAACAAGGATTTTCATTAACTTTCAAACATGTGCAGAAATAAAGTTATAAACTGACATAAAAATCTCATAATAAGTCATCATATATGCACCAAGGTGTCTGTAACCAAGAATACTGGTTGCACCTGATGTGTTCGTTGCCTAAACTAACCAAACCTAAAAACCGAAAATAAAAAGTTGCCTAAGTCTAAAAATAAAGAGTCAACACTGACTTCCGGTTTCACACGATTCAAACTCAGGTCTCTTGGTTAAGAGTCCCGAGTTCGGTTATTAATCTCAAACTTCCTCCTTCACATACAGACTCTGTCGCTCTTTTTACAGCAAAAAAACAGACAAATAGCTGCACTGTGACTGTTCTTATCTGGGTGCAAACAGATGTGAAGATTTATTTATTCCATCCCTTTAGCCACAACAGAGTTTGTCATTTTAAAATAAAAAGAAACAGAAAAAAGCAAAAAATTCTCAGATGTTGACAAGATTTCACCAGGAAATGTTTACTGACTTAATTCAATAAATGTCTCTGTCACTTGTTAAATCTCCCTTTTTATAAACTGTGTCTCTTTTTGGGTCCTTACCCTTCCGATCTCAGCGGTCCATGACACCACAATGGTATTGGGAACTGTGGTGGACAATCTGACCAGTGAGGTAATGTTAATGGGCCGGCTGGGCCGCTTGGGCTCTACACCGTTTTTGGTTGGAGGAAGATAACCCTGGATGACGGACAAGAATACCAGAAGGAAAAAGAAAAAAAATTAGTTTTTCTGTTGTGAAAATTAGAAACTCAAGAGCTCAAGCCTGCCACTCTCCAGATGAGAGTTTGGGGACAAAAGATGCCATGTTGTTGGGATGATTTGTTCTTGTGGTTGATTCAGAGCTCCTTTACCGGCAGGTTACATGGCTTCCCGTTGACTTTCACACACAGATTGGGTGGGAAATGGTCTTCCTGAGGACAGCTCGTCTCCGACAGGCAAAACCGCAACTGAACTTGAACTGAGAAGTCACATTTGGTCGCAGAGATGTCCCTGTGAGAACAGAAACAAATGTATAACCACACATCTGTGGAGAGCATGTCCATGTATGAATAATTCATGAACGATTCAGCATCCGGCATTGACAGAGTGGCGTTCATCTTACATCGAGCTGCTGATCTGCTGGACTTGCTGTGGCGTTAATGCAAAGGCAAAACACGTCTCCTGAAATCGCTGGCTGTTGTCTGATGCTGTTAAAAGAGGGGCAAAGAGAAGGGAGATATATTTTAAATAACCATTTAAATTGCATACATAACCCAAGTTTTAACACTGACAAACTTTTTGCTAATTATTAAAAAAATCTGTGGAAGGAAGAAAGATCAAATGCTTGCAAATAAGACCAAGCATTACTGCAGACAAAGTACAGTGTTTTCTTCTACAGAAAAGGTAGAAAACAGCAAAAAGGCAGAGAAGAGTGTGCACAGTGATATATAAGATGGAGTCTCCTGCACTGTTAGGACACTGAGTGGCCATTAAATTAGCAAGAGTTAAAGAACATCTAGATGTCAAAACCAGATCACCTCACACAGAGGTAAAGAAGGAGAAGAAAATGTGTGTGTGTGCTCTATTTATAGGCCCACAGAGAGGTGCTGGAAATAACTGGAGCTACTAACCCAGCCTTCGTTAAAGAAACAGAAGATTTTCAAAGGCAAGAAAAGTTTGTGTGTGCATGTTAGAGGTTGAAAGAAGGAGTTAGGTGGATTCGAATCAGTGTTTTGTATTTTTACAGGATTATATTACCAATCACATCTTGTCAATTTCTTTCTGAGAGTTAGAGGAAAAGATGAGAGCAACCCTCATGTCTGTGTTTAGAATGAATCTAGAGGTGGGAAGCAATTAGCATAGCTTAGCATTAACACTGGAATCAAGTGGAAACAACTAGCTTGGCTCTGTTTAAAGATAATCAAATACACATAAGAGCACATACATAAGTATTTAAAGCAAGTCTCTCCTTTGACCTTTTCTATGATCTGAGCTTTGAGACCTTTGAGTGTTTCCTTGCTCTTACAGGAAAAATTAAACGCAAAATATATTATTTCTGCCACTAGAGATCTTTCAATCAAAACAATGAAAACATTAGAAGAAGTTTCATAGTTTCGTAAAAGAGTTTGAGATGGCAGGATTTGCTTTTTATTTCCCTGTTAAAAAAAACATTAGAGAGAAAAATCTGACTGGCAGAAATGATCACAGACGTAATGACACAGAGGTAATGTGTTCAACGTTTTGTGATAGATGAAAAAATGAGAGGCAGTGGTACCTTGAATAAATCAATCTGGGTGTGAAAATTGTTGGAAACATTTGGGATAATTAAAGCACAAAACTCAATGTAATATAAACAAAAACAGAGCTGGTTTGAAACATTTTAAGGTGGAAATGTTGCAAGTTGTAAGTTTAAGTAGGAGTGACAAGATTATATCCTGATGTTTAAGTAAGTATAGCAAACAAATAATTCAGTTAACTGAAACAGACACTTTCAGCTTAAGATTGCACAGATGAATTCACTTTGCAAGCGGAACCATTATTAAAATACCAGAGATTTCTCTTGTATTTTGTGAAACATAAACGCTGAATCTCAGTGGAAATCTTCTGGCCTGAAGGCTGTGTAAGTGAGGAGGGAAGACGAGTTACAGAATTACCTATCATAAATCACGACTGTTGCTTTAATTACTTGTTATGTCAAACTGTCAGTGAGTGACAGCCTCAAACACATGGAGACAATCTGTGTGCATGCATGATCATGCAATTAAGCACACATGCAAAGTCACACACTCACACACACACACTCAGCAGTAAATATTACATTGGGGTAATTTCCTTCCATGTAGGGTGTTGAGGGGAACAAAGTCTACAGCCTCTGCAGATCATTACTGGACCAATCATGTTCCTCTTTTCAACAGTCTTTCAAAAAGCCATTAATTTTCTCAGCACTGACCTGCTATATGATTTATATGGCTTGTATTTATTACATGTTTCAGCTCTTGCATCTTTTGAACAGCAGCCCCGTGCACTGCAGAACAAAATCATAGTACCAAGTGTGCTTTCGAACAACAGTCTTCCTCCTCTCCGGGCACAGGCTATAAATAGAAAGTGCTCTCTCACTCTGTCCTCTCTCACTCTCCCCCCTCCTCATCTCTCCATCGCTCTATAACTCACTCTCTCTCTGGCAGTGGATTTGTTTCTGGTGTTTCAATGTGTGTGGTTAGAGATATGAGAAGGGTTGAAATGAGCTTTGATTGATGTCTTCCTCTCTCTTTCACACACACACACACAAACCAACTTTACCCCAACACACACACACACACACACACACACACACACACACACACACAACCTCCCATAGTGGTTGCTTTAACTCGAGTGATTTAAGATACATACATAATGTCTGACATGTACAACTGACAAAAAACATAAGACTGGATATGAGACGGTAATACTTTTCTGGTGGTAACAGAGAGGTTTGAACTATTGAAAACTGCCAAGAGCTGAAAATTGGCAATAAATGCTCAGAGTGTTTAATATAAATCTTGAGAAATGCAGTTCTTTTGCTTTTTGGTGAGAGTGAGACGAGAAAACAGATGTTACTCTCATATTTGACAGTTTTGAGGCCACAGAAAGCAACTGTATAACTTGCTTTAGCATGAGGACTGGAAAAGCTAACTTGTATCCGTCCACAGGTAACAAAGTCTGCCTGCCAGCTCCTTCAAAGCTCATTAATTAACCCATTAGATCTTGTTAGTTTAATTTTACAAGGGGCTTATGTGTCAGACTATTTCTTGGGGAGCTGTTTTCCCGTTTATTGCCTTTTTGCAGAGCTGAGCAAACTGGCTGCTGAATCCAGCTTCACACTGAGCACAGAAACACGAGGATGGTACAAATATTATTATTTAACACGAAGGAAACGTGAGAAATGTTAAGCTACTGGTACTAGAAGTTTGATTTCTTACATTGAATTTAAAAAACTTTTATGTAGAGAAACATAATTGCATCGTAAAATGTATGTTATCTACAAAGTAACTGTATGATATTTGTAGAAAAAACAATATCAATATTGAAAAATTTACAATCAAATTCAGCCTTAGATTAACTAAAAGAAGAAAATTTTACTAGAAAAAGTAGAAGTTTTCCAGACATTTAAAAAAAAAAAATCACTCCATTGACACATTAATGCACAGAGAAAAATGTTAACAGAAACAGGCTAATTATTCAAAATACTAGAATCACAGCAAAATCTATCACAGGTAAATATATGTAACAATGGTTGAGTAACCAAGGGTGATGTGAATAAAAACAGGCTTAAAGTAGAAAGTATCTTATTCTGATGCTCCTTGTTTGAGTCTTTTTCCCCTCAAGCACGGCATAAAGCAAAATATTTTTGCTTTTTTTACTCAACTATTTGTATTGAAACTTTGATTATTTTAAATAATGTATTTAATCTGAGTGATTTCCTTTTCAAACTTAAAAAATAAAGTGCAGCAAAATAATAATAATAAAAAAATAAAATAAAATTGTAGGGGGTTACACTGTAGATTTTTCCATTTTCTAAAACATAGTCTTGACCTAACAGAAGCTTCAGTCTTGTCAAATATCAAACACATAAATCAGTGAAAATATGAACCGGGTGATTCAAATCTGTATAAACTGCATGCATGATTTTGTATCATTTGACAGAGAAAATAAAAGACTAACATGCAGGATGCTTAATCTGGTTTTATTACATGTAGCTAAGGCAGAAACTTACAAGTTGAGGAATTTATCCATTATAAAGAATGAAGTTGTCGACATCACACGGAGAATGTAATTTCAATAAATGAAGTCTGTGTTTAACTTCACTGACAGAAGACGCAAAATTAATGACGCTATGAGCAGAAGTGTAATCAATGTTATTAAACACATTTCTGCCATGACGAGTAATCTTATTTCTGCTTAGTGCTTTTTAGGATAGTAACATTAATAAATCGACGGGACATTAATTTTGAGACTTGAGTGTAATTACAATGAGTATAATTACAATAAACAAATAAGAGCTTCTATCAGTTCAAATCTCCAACCGTGCGTCATGAAGTACAGAGAGTTCGTTCTGACTAAACATTACAAATGAAAAGACTTTGCTTTCTGGTTTTGGGTGCAGTTATCAGAGGAGAGGAGGACGTTTCAGGTGATGGAAAAACTCTTTTCTAAGTTGTCTTGAAGAGAACAGATTTCACGTGAAAATAAAGATGTTTGTTTGCACATTTTTTCAGACTGTGTGCACGTGTTAAGCTGTAAAATCAATCAAACTGTAGTTAAACGATACTTGATATGACTGTAAGGAATAAAAATGTGCTAAAATGGACTTTGAAGTGCATAACTAGAAGGAGCCCTTGTGCAGAGAAGTCAGTCTGCAAAGAATTTTTACCTCTTACTTTTCAACATCCAGGAAGAGAGAAAATGCATCAGTAATCAGTTTTAATTGATTACAATCTGGTCTAGTCCAGCTAAAAACAGAAAAACATCAAATCCATCAGCAACAATTGCATCTTTACCTCCTAAGCATGATACTGATGTTATGGCATGTTATCTTGCAGATAATGATGTTGGACTAGGGGTCAATGCGTGTGACAAAGGGGTAAGCCCTCTGTGATATATGAGAGCCGAGGATATTAATGATAGTGTCATATTTTAGCAGGATTGTTCATAATTTTGCAGGGACAATTCACCACTGAAGATTAATAAAGAGGAAACACTGCCATCTCAATGAGTAAAAAAACACAACACAGTAATAAATAACGATACTCATGAGACAAATGAAGGCAACCTAAGACCCCATTACAGATCACAGCAGGAGGGAGGTGATGAAATGCTTGTCACTTTAGAGGCAAAACCTTGCAAATAAAACAGAGACTTTGTCCCCAGAACATTTAAGTTTAAACTAGATTAATGTTCAAGTTTGGTCACACCTGGCAATGTTTGCCTTAACTGTGAAATATTTCTAATATTTTGTCTTACAGCTAAACTGAGACACAGCTGCACAAATTGTATTATATTATTTTACAGTGAAAATATGAGGCAAACCGTTAACAGGCTCACTTTTGGCTAGCAATGCTTCCAGCATGGAAAGTAAAAATATTTTTACAATGCTAATTTTGGCCTTACAGTCAGTGAAAACCTCGAAAAATCTCTGCTCGGGTTTAGTTTCTCTGGTTTGAACAGAAGATGTGTGAGCTAAGCTACAGAGAATGTGCTCAGCTCTATAGTCTTTAGCACAACAGAGCCCAGCTGGAGTTTATTAACTTGTTAGAGGCTTTGCTACTTTTTCTCTGTTTGGTACACCGCAGGCGAGCACACACACACACACACACACACACATACAGGCATACACAGGCATACACACACACATATAGACAAACACAATATACTCAACATTTACAGGCAGAACAAAGACAAAAACCCTTTCAGTGTCACTCAAACTCAAAACTACAATGCTAGAAGGATCTGCAACAAAAGGTCAGATCTGGATGTTACAGCAACACTCAAACACATCGACAATTGAAAACTTTCCAGAAGAGCAGTGATTATCTTTTATTATCTACAGGGTGTTGCGCAGTGAGATAGTGGCAGGGATCATTAAGGCATTCCAGTGTGATTACAGGACTGCTAAAGCTGACATTACATTTTCCTACTACTCTCCCTTTCAATGTACATTCAGTGGCCACTTTATTAGGTACACCCATAGAATTTAATACAAGCGACGTCTATTTTAACAAAGTTTGGAATGTTCAGTTATTGTTTACATTGACAAAAGTATGAGCAAATTTATTTATGTCTAAATAGGGTGACCCTTGACATAATTAAAACTGATGCTGGACTGGACAACATTAGCTATAGGGCTGCACCATTTTGGAAAAATATCTAATTGCGATTATTTGGACTGATCTTGCACTTGCGATATGAATTGCAATATTAGAGGGAATGACAATTTTTGCATAATTATTCTTACTTTCACTGAAAAACACATTAAAGTGATTATAGTGTGATTTTTGCAGCAATCTGTACCAAAGAAATTTCTCAAGTCTGCAGAATATAATGTATACTCCAGGACAACTCTGCAGCAGCACAATATTTGATTAAATTGTATATTGAATTCATTTTTCTACTTGAACCACTATTGCGCCCCCTGCAATTTAAAAATTGCAGTGGTTCATATTGTGATTTCGATTAAATTTCGATAAATTGTGCAGCCCTGATTAGCTATAACAATAAGTGTTTCTAACTTTTTGTCTTCCATCTTTAGCATTCATTAGTGGGGCAGAATATTAGAAACAAATGTGAATATAATAAACTTTAGTACAGCAGCACAATCATTACATATGACTTCAATGCTGTAACATAACATCCAAAAAAACATAATAGACATCATAAAACCAGATTTTATGATGGAGCAGTTGTATTGTATTGCATTATTTTGTACAGGTTTACCTAATAAAGTTGCTTTTGATAAATTTTCTGTAAGAGGCAGTTTTAAATGTCTATAGAGACTCTTTTTATATACACCATGTCGAAGGCAGTATACTGTAAAACATGCTGAGCAACAGTGGAAAGAACAAAGTTGCTTGTGTTTAAGATCAACTAAAAGTTCAACAAATGTTAGGAGCTAGGATCAGATTTTTCGGTTTGTCTAATCAAGCCATTTGTGGAGACGATGATGCACCATCTCAGGTTTAGAAGAAAAAAAAAAAGCTGGTTTTAAAGGCTCTGAGAGAGGGAAGCCATTTTGTGCAGCATGTTTATGGTTCAGAGCAGCCAGGGCTCCTTTGTTGATGTTCATTTGTTGTGAGAAGGCTGAGCTGTTTACAGTGAGATAAAGAATTTTCCTCAGAATCGTGCAGGGGAGTATGAGCGGCTAAAGCTCAGGTTGTGTTTTGATGTTGAGTGTGGAGGCAGTTGAGGTTTTTTTTGCTGTATATATTTGGAATACTTCCACTATGACCTGTTGTATAAAGCTAATAATGTACATGATACACTATGTTAACTGATTCCCTGAAAAGACATGTATTTCTTGCCGATCCAAGTGCAAAACAACATGAACAGAAAACCTGATTTGTGCTGATTAGGTGTGCCTGCACAAGGACACTTTGACTGCTGTCATCAGGACTTAATCCAAGGAATTTTGGCTGACATGACTGTATCAAAAATCCCTGATGTGCAATCTGATGATGTGCACAGTTGATTGGATCTATTTTTTTGAACTTGCAGTAAAATTTAACATGAGGGCTGAATCTTAAACTACTATTTCCACTAAAAGATTCAATCTGATCGTACTGTTCCTGGATTTCTCGATATCAGGCTGCCGGTAATTAAACCCGGCACTTCCTACAGATGTGTCACAATAAAATCTTTCATGGGAGGTGAAAGAAGTTACTGCCTCTGAGCCACTGAAAGTGTTTCAATATGACATAGCGGCACCAGCCTATTACCACAGTGAAGGGAAACAGATCAGGAAACAGACAGAGTTCTTAGTAAAATACAATCAGCTTTTTTAATCAGAAATAAAGACTTGTCTCTAATGTCTCCATCTTGGTCTCTGGTATTTACATGAAAAGACAAAAACAGGCATTTAATGTCTGACATTGGACGTATTAGAAAGCAGGGAATAAAATAACTTGAAAAGGCTGAGGTACATAAATAGCCCTGGCCACAATATGAGACTTAATGGTATTTGCCTACTTAGTTTATTTTTGTGATGAGTGCCACAGTCCACCAGTCTACCAGACAGCTATTTAAGGAGGAGGGAGAGGAGGATATGTGCCTAACTGCATAAGAAATAGTCAAAAGTAAACATATATTTAAAGTTTAAGGCAAGCTGCTTGTTCAAATGGGTCCTTTGTGAACTTTGTGTGCTGTTGGTGTGATTGTCAGAACATGGAGCATTTCTGAATTCAGTGACATTTTTATACGTGTCTGTGTTGCAAGGAGGTAAAGATTACTAACAAGTCTAATTAAAAATGTTTATGCAAATTATTTTCACCATGTTTTATTCAAATGTGTTTCAATATAAATCTAAACGCACTGCATTTGTTTCAATCACTGACAATTTACCCATAAACTCGCAAACAAAATGCCCAACCTGCATCTTAAAAAGTAGCTTGCAGCCAGATGAGCACCGGGAAAAAATTAATTTCTTTTTTGTCGTGCTTCATGTCATGTTACTGCTGGTTAAAAATACAAATTATAAAGCACCGCCTCTAAAAACTGAACGTGCAACAAGTATGAGTTCGGTTTTCAAAGCTGTTATAAACACTATAAACACATCAAATTAATTTATAGTCATTTAATTCAACCATTATGTGGCTGCTCAAGAGGCACTAGAGCTGCCTCATGCCCAACTATAATCAACAAGATGTATGCAGTATCACTAGGTATGCAAATAACACCATTAATTTTGCAAATTACTGTGGTAATTAGAGATATTTTACAGGAGAGCATTCAGCATTTTACATTTGCATAACAGGTAGGTGATATTATTGTGACTTTCATATGTAAAACTGAGGTATAGAATCTTCTAAGAAATGTTCACCTTATAACAAAACTTCAGAAAAAAAATCAGGAATGATGGACTCAACCATTAGTCCATGAGTGGATTATTTGAAGGAAAGAAAATTTATCTACCAGTATTTTGATAACTGATTAATCAACAGTCATGTTTCACGTAAAATGCCAAATGTTCTCAGACTCCTGCCTTTATAATGTGGATTTGATCCTTTACTTTGTCATATATGGTTGTAAAATGAATATCGTTGGGTTTAAAAGTATTTGTTGGTTAAAAATCTCCAGATTGGGCCGCCGTTTAGCTCAATCGGGAGCGCGGGCGGCCCATGTACGGCAGGCTCAGTCCTCCACGCAGCGGTCGC
>JAQMCX010000001.1:27145315-27158625 GCA_029814765.1 Acanthurus leucopareius
TTGTAGTTAAAGAATGCGGTCTGTTGATCAGTGAAAAAACACATTGCACAGTTATTGTGATTAAAAACATTTCTTGGGGCCGCTGTTTAGCTCGATCGGGAGCGCGGGCGGCCCATGTACGGCAGGCTCAGTCCTCCACGCAGCGGTCGCGAGTTCAACTCCGGCTCCGACCATTTGCAGCATGTCTCTCCCCTCTCTCTCTCCCTGTTTCCTGTCCGATATCTCATCTGTCCTATCAATAAAGGTGTAAAAGCCCGAAAAAATATAATTTAAAAAAAAAAAAAAATAAAAAAATCTCCAGATTATTCAATAATGAAAATACTTGCTAATCTAATTCAATCATCAACTGTGAAGAGGAGACCTACTTTGTAAGTATAAGTTTTCTATCAGGTGTTATTATCTAATAAATTACTCATGTTTTTTTTTTTACCAAATCAAACGATATTAAAGATGAAGACATATTTCATTTTATTCCTTTGCCTTTAAAAATATACTGTAGACAAATATGGCTGTGACCTACTGGCCTAAATAGGCAGTCAAAAACTTGTAACAAAGAAACCAAGACATGTAGTTTTCAAAGAGGTTTTCAAAATTCAATGCACAAAAATAAGATCATGGACTGGCTCATCTTTGAAGGAAACAATGCTTTAAATGCTTGACAAGACTGACATTTTTCACCACACATTTTCCTGCATTGTATGAAAATCACAGCAATCTTCCCATGTAACAAACCATTATGCACAAAATGCTCATCAAACACAAATGGGCTTTTCCTGAAGATATGGTGATTAAATCATGTTTAATGCATGTGCATCACAATGATATCCATAATGAGTACAGAGGCTTAGTTCTCTGTGGAGGACGGATAATGATGGAGATGAGACCGGAGTTCAACCAGTGAGGTCGCCATGGTAATGAGGGAGTAGCTGGTGCAGCCCAGACTGTTGACTAGTTTGGGCTGGCGGGGCTAAACTGTGGGATGACTAACCTTTACCCCACAAACTGATAAGACTCAGCAGCGAGCACCAGACTGAGGGAGGATGGGGGAGAGATAATGACAGAGGGCCAGGGAGGATGGCAAGAGAGATAATAACTACATTTACATGCTCACAACAAACCAGGCTACTATGAGAAATCACGTTTATGATTCCTCGGTTGAAGCAGCAAACCTGAAGGTATATGCAGCTAATCAGAACCAAATGCAGCTAATCACAAACCACATTTAATTCATCCCTCTGACAAATTTGTGAGCCAAGATTTTCATATTTTGAGTTTTTGAAGCTGATAGAAGATGCTGAGGCTTAAAGAGTTTTTTAGCATTTAGAATAAGAAAACTTGCTCTGCACATGTGCATGACAGACATGAAAAACTGCACAAGGTTTTCTTAAATCAATCAACACTATAAAACTTATATTTTTATCTTACAGTGTTCTTCAATACACTACTTACCGTTTAAAGTGTTGAAAAATACATAAAAACACAAATATTATCTAGTTTTTTAAAAGAGAGCCAAGTGAACTGCAGACAAAACTACTTATCACGAACCAATAAACCTCACTGTTTATTACATTTAATGCTCTGAAATTTAGGGATTTGGTAAGTTCAAAAATAGTACAGATGGTGAATAAAGTCAAAAATAAATGACTGCCTGAAAGCATCCAAAAGTGGTTTAAAATAGAGCCAACATGAGAGGATGTTGGATCTTTTTATTTCTTCATATGCATGAAGAAATAAAAAGTCAGAACTAATGCACACATCACTTTTTTTCGATGTGGATTTGTGGAACAGCCATAAATGTGCAGCACACTTTGTGAAAACAATCCTCAAAAATAACTTCGTGAAAATACAAAAATTCATGAACAGAAAAATCACATTTTTTTGGTGAAGTTAGTGTCAGAGTCCAGTATATACACCTTTTGAATCTAAACCTCAGTATTTTACAACATTTCCTTTCTTTATTTGTTTTTATTCCTTCACATCACATTATTTGTGTAATTTTCAAAGATCAAAACAATCTCAGTTTTACATAAGTCTGACTTTTACAAATAAGCAGAAGCTAAGTTTAGGAAACAGACTTGTTAAATGCAAGGATGCAACAAATAGGTAAAAATATTTCCTTTAACTGTCTGTCATGCACATTTGCTCTTGTAAAAACCCTGCTAGAATCCTGGTTAAAGCACAAACATGGGCGGCAAATCAGCTTTCCACAGCCAAAAAAAAAAAAAAAAAATCTAGCAAAACTGGAGAGCAAGCAAGCAAGTGGGGGAAGGGAGTCAGTAAAAATGAGAGTGAGGTAGAGAAATGGGAGGCGAGGCAGAGGTGGTAACAACAATGGGGGAGAGAGGGATTGAGCAGCAGTCAGAAGATCACAGAGAAGTAAACAAGCAGGGAAAAAGAGCAAAAAGAGACTACAGCTGTTTAAAAATGATATTAAAAAAATCCCAACCCACCAAGGCTTCTGGGGGGAATAACAATTAATCAAGTGGTTTCATTACTGCCCTCCTTTGTTATTAGGATAAAGAGGGTCATCGCCTTCGAGCTGCAGCCGAGTTTCATTTCTGAAGCAAACTGAAATTTTCAGCTTTGTGAGACAATGTGCACCATCTCCCTCCTCTCAGCCACCCTTTCATTCTCTCTGCTTCTCTGACAACAATACGATCAACATGCATTATTTATTGGAAAGTACGTTTGCGTTTTGAAAGTGCTGTATGCGCAGACATGTGTGCGTGTGTCAGAGTGATGTGAGTGTGCGATTCAGATTCAAATGAGGGGAGGGTGTGTTCTGCGGGCACAGGTGTATGCCTGTGTGATTTCATCACTTTGCATGCAAATTTTAACCGGGTATGGCCACGAACACGGAGTGAGTATGGAGGATGGAGGGGGAGAAAGAGGAGGCAGGGAGGGAAGGAACATGTGCGGGAAATGGATAGAGTGAGAAAGGGAGAAGGAAGAGGAGAAAGATGGTGTGATGACAGAGCTGCAGGCGCTGTGTTTGTACATGCATCTGCAGGCAAATTAATCACGAGATGGTCTCTTACTCCATTAAAATGCTAATGTAGGAAAATGTAGACATTTCCATATATTTGCAATATATCCCAGAGCCCAAAGAGTGTTATTATGCTAAATGCAGGCTGGGTGTTGGATGCACACGTAATGTAATGACAAATCTGATGAAGACAGAGCCAAGATTAAAAGTCTTTAAAGTAGTGATTCAAATGGCAGACTGGATACAAGACATGATGCTTTAACGCTGGATCTTCATGAAGTGAGACAAAGGGAGATAATGGCTATTTGAACATATTAAAAGACTTGACAAGTGTTTCCTTAATCAGCTTCTTTATAAAGACTTTTGTAATTTTTGTATTTGTCTTACTGGGTTTAAAGTGATGTGGCTCAGTTTGAAAAAGAGAAAGTCACATACATTTGTTTGTCGAAGAGGATTTTGGAATATCTGAATTAAACTTTGATGACAGGTGGTGGGTTATTTGTTTATGGAGCTGCTGTCAATGAAATCTGATCAAACTATAGCAACACAGTCCTCATGGAGGAAATTTAGTTTTAACGGATGCACTCCTCATAAAACTACCTCTGCTCTGATACATATGAATGTTTAATGTTATGGAGAAAAACAAAGATATTCTTTGCTTCATATTCTTCTTACAATTAATATCTAGTAATATAATAAAATTGAGACTGGCTAGTACAAAATATACAGTTTCCATCAGTTTTGTGCATTAAAAAAATGGAAAATCTGATTCTGTCTTAAACATCCACTTTAAAAGATTTAATTTTGACACATGCATATTAAGGATCTCTTATTTTGGACTCACTACAGCTGTGTGTCGTGACGCTAGGACATGATAGTTTCATGCAGAGCCAGTGCAGAACTGTTTTTTCCAGCAGAGCTTCAGAGGAACAGCTCAACTGCTGTACTCATAAATACCTGGACATTCATTGCGCATTGTATCTGAGGAGACAGGTGACTTGTGTGGATAAACGTAGGACTGTTAATATGCCGTGTGCTGTTGATTGTCTACATGCAGCGCTTCATTTATATTCAGCGGCTCCCCACTGATGCAAAATTCATCTCACAGCTAGAAATACATTGGTAAAATGAAAATATAATGACAATTCATCATGTGGTAGCACTTCTCAGTACAACCCAAACAAATCCCAGCATAGTCGTTCATATGCAACAGGATGAATTCTTAATTAAGAACTATCATTCACCTATGGTGCACACTGAAACTTCTCCGGTTAGGTTCAGATCCACAACAAACACAAAATATTATTTATCTTTTCTGTTGACTAAATTTGAATAGAAATAAACACCTGTGCAAGTACTAGTACACACTATTAGGTCAGCCCTTCTAAAGAGAACAAGAGAATCTGAGAAGATGACATTTTTAGCTCTTTTTTTTTTTTTTTGAATGAAGGATGGATGAAGCCCCAGATTTATATTTTCAATTACACCTCTTGGGAGCTAACTGCGGCCTCTGTCTACTCTGGAACTGGGAAATCTAAAATGATATTTTTGCAGCAGCATTTCTGTGCCCTGTCAACGCATTAGTAGGCAGCACAACACTAACACTGGCAGGGAGCCTCTCTACAACCGACAGAAACATAATGTCAAGGTTTTTGTGACTGCTGCCATGATTATTACAGGAATAATATACTGATATAAATATCAACAACCTTGCAGATTATTTGTATTGGTATTTTCACATTCACTGAATAGACTGACAGTGCAGACACAGACAGGAATTAAATGGAGAAAGAGAGGGATGACGTGCCCTAAGTTAGTCCACAACCTTCCATTAAGCTCTATTCTTATAATTCTAGATGACAAAAAAAAAAAAATCGTGCTAGTTTGTTGAAAATAACAACCAGGTTTGACTGGTACCTAAATGTCACCATCTACCATCGTGTCTTGTATATATTTAACACCAACTCTCACACAAACACTCTCACAACTCCTCTCACCTAGACTGGTTGGCTTGATAAGCTCGTCCAGCATGTCGTAGAAGGGCAGCCTCTGGAGCTTAACATCTGGATGGACCGGGTGAAGCGTGGCCGAGGTGGACAGGTGGTGAGTCAACCCAGTCAACTCGTGTTTCCCTGGGCCGAGCAGTGAGAGAGGCAGTAAGGTAGCGGGCGATGGGGCTCCACCGTGACCGGCGTGACCCTCATACGCCAGCTGTGTCAGACCAGCTGGCAGTGCGGCGCCCCCTCCTCCAACCATTCCAGCTGAGGCTGGATGGTGTGGTCCGGGCATGGCCAGCTCTGAGTGGGACACCATTTTGGCAGGGAAGCGTCGTCGGTAGAGCTCTTTGATCTTCATGTGAACAGCGGGGCTGCAGCCGGCCTTCAGCAGATGCAGCGCCTTGGTCAGTAGCTCGTGCTTGCGTCCGTGCTTGTTGCGCCCAGCGTAGCCCAGCAGCACCTGCAGCTCCGACACCCGCAGGCTCATCACCATTTGCTGTGATGGGGAACAGGGATAAGACAGAGGATGAGAAATCAACTCTTGAGATGCAATGCCAGTGCCAATTTCTCATAACTACTGTGACGTACCAATGCTAGTGGCAATCAGTAGTGAAGCAAATAAATGTTCCCAGTTCACAATGTATTTTTTATTAATGAAATTATTTCTGAAAGGGATATTTAAAGAGAGGGCAGCAGCTGCCCCATAAGGAGTTCAGGTGTCATTTAAAGATCACTGTAAATCACAAACCCCTGTGCAGCATTTTAGCATCTGATGGGCCACCAAACTCTTGATGTGATCAAACTGGACTTCTTGAATTAGACTAAGATGCCTTCTGTTACAATGCAAGCAGCATTCAGGTAAAACTAAATTGTGCTCTTTTATTTCCACAGAATTAGAAGCACAGAGTTTTTTTGTACTTGAAACCGGCAGGACTGCAATGCTATCCTTCCTGCTGCAGTGTCACTGTTGTACCAAAACAGTTTCAACAATGTAACCACATTAAAAAAAGCAAAGCTGCTCTGCACCAGGAAAACAAACTGTGCAACATTAAATTAACCACATCCTCATGCATAGATTGGTGCCAACGTAAGAAAACAACTGTCCAGCTGGGGCACAGTATTTAAATCATGCAAGGCCGGAGACTTCCTTATACTTTATGTGAATGATACGTCAACATTTCTCTCAATATGCCTTGGAAAACTTGGGAATTTCCCAGGGCCAAGCAGAAGGGAAGTCAATGCGGAGGAACACATTAGGTTGCTCTGTTAACCATGCCACTACTATCAACCTGTCCAGGTGGGAAAATAAGTCTCTCCCTGCATTCAGATACCCTGGCTCTGCACATCTGGCCATTGCCTTACAGATGTTTTGAAAAGAAAAACACATAAAACACGCAGAGACTCTCTTTCATATCAGTAAAGCATTTCATTGCACTGTTAGCTCAATGTGAGGCGAGTGGGACAAAGTAGCTGCAACGAGAGCATGGGAAAATTGTATTTTCTTACATTTCACGAGAGTTTAAATACCATTCATAGTAAAGCCGAAGGAAGCACAGCGTCTCGAATTAGAGGGGAGGTAAGAAAAATACAGAGCTCAGTAAATGAAAACAGAACAGGACAAAACAGGGAAAGTAACACTCAACCTTCTTATCTTAAGGTGGAAGTAAGTGAAAAACAGAGTTTAAATTAAAGCTCAACTCTTTTCAAAACTTCTATCACAAGCACCCATTTACCATGTAGACAATATACACAAAATTATAGCTATGAGACAGACGTTAAAGCCAATGTTACCTTCATTAAACGAGCTATAAACAAGCTAAAGACTAGAACACATTCTTTATGTGTGTGTAAGAATCAGCAGTCCTCCCTGTAACACAAACTCACATGTACACACACACACACACACACACACACACACACACACCTAGTGGGTGGATTTGTAAGAATGCCTTGGACAAACCTCCTCCCTCCATCTCCTTTAATGATGGAGCAACGATGGAGGAAAAAAACCCCAGACACTCATAAACACAATCGGAGAGTAAATGACGAAGCACAAGGGGCTGTATTTCCTAATCAATTACATACACACAATTAATGCTGTATTGCTTTTTTCAAATTATGTCTACTGGCTGTATATTGTCAATACCGTGTATTTCAGTTTTCTAATTTTTTATTTGCTTCTTATAATGAGGCTCATTCCTCTGGGATAACACCAAGGATTTGCATTCGGTTGACATTTAAAATGACATATATGACTGCTACAGGCTATGTGTTGTGACCTAACCACAGCGACATTTTAGGCTTAAATAACAAAAGCAGTACAATGAACTGAAACCACATGAACTAATTAAATAAAAACTACTCGTACTCTTACATATAACACTGATTCAATACAATGTTCATGAGAGTTCATTCATATTAGCAAATTTAAACAATGCAGGCAATGCATTAAAAAACAAAAAAGCATATTAACTTTGGCATAGTTTAGGAAAGAAATAGCCCTGATGTCACTCATTAGCTCCCATTTCATTCTACTGCTGCCCTACTTTGCTCTGAGTTTTAATCTAAGTGGAAAAAACAACCAAAAACATCTCAGATCACCAAAACCACTTAAACTTTCAACATAAGCAGCCCAGCTGTGATAAAACAAACTGCTCTTATTCAACCACAAACCTGTATTACTAAAAGTGACACATTAACAGCAGATCTGAAAGGAAGTGAAACCCCTGATGTTTTGCAGTTTACTGTAAAACCTGTTCCACCTTTGCATGTATTTCTTTCTGATTGCAAGTGCAAGCAAAAGTTGTGTGCTGCACATAATTGCACAACTCTTGACAAATCCAAGGCCTTCCGTAAAACATTTTCCGAAATGTTGAAATGTATTTATTCATTCATATTTCATCAAGTAAAAAGTGACATTACGGATGCATAATTCTGGATGATAGAAGAAATTAATTACTTGGGCATGATCAGAGAAAAAGAAATGATAATTGTTCCCTATTTGCAAGAAACTATTACCGGCACTTTATCAGTAGCAAGTCTTTAGCTTTAAAAAATAATGTAATATTTTAATTTTTATAATTTAAAAAAAAAAGGAGCATGCAGTCCAGCAGATCCACATAAATAATCCTTTCCCCAAACCTCACAATTAGGTCTTGAAAGTTTACAATCATTCATTATTTTCTTTATTAATCTTTGGTCCAAAATATGTCAGAATGGGAAAAAAAAAGTAATTTACAGTTTCCTGGAGACCAAGGTGATGTCAAATGTGTTGATTTTCCAAGCAACACTCCAAATATATTAAACCTTGAAATGCTTTTTTATAAGTTTTACTTAAAAAAATGTAACTAAAAATTATTAATATATGTTGTCACAATCATCAGTCACTCATCATTTTTCAATTAATTGATTATTTCATTAAAAGAATAACTGTTTCAGCTCTATGCACCAAGGTAGACTCATGTTATGTGGTTACTAAGTTCCTGCATAAAGAGGACGACTTTAGACAACCTTGGACCCCACCGACAACGCAGGTCTGCTGTTTACAAACCAAACATGGCATCCAGAGCACTGCTGCCACATATGCAGAGACATGCACACACAGATACAAACAAAGTCCTCAATGTATACATTAAACTTACACAATCACCAGGCAGGACGTAAACCCGTCCTTGTGCTTTGTCTTTACATACATACAGTAAAGACAGATTCATGGAGGAGAAAAAAGTAGGCAGCAGATCTCCATTTGTGAATGTAGCTCTGATGTCTTTGGTTTGAACCACACTGCAGTTATAAAAACACATCGGTCAAACAGTTCTCAGGATGAGGAAGCTAAATTGCAGGTGCAGCATGCAGGCAGCAGCTGTCTCCTCTCTGCATTTTCAACACTTGGAGATATTTTTTTAACAGAACAATAATGTTAAAAATTCAATAATATTCTTTTTTAAAATCCCTAAACTTGGACAGCATACTGAGACAGAACCACAAATACACAATAACACACACACACACGCACATTAAAACACACAGACACATACACAGACATAGACACAGACACACACAGACACAGACACGCACACACGCGCGCACACACAGACAGCATATTGGTTCGGCCAAGAAACTCTCCTGCTGGCGACATAAATGACCAGTTCCATGAAATATGCATGTGGTAGAGAAGAGGGCTGTGTGAAAAAATGAAGACACTGGCAGCCCACTATTTCACACATTCACACACACACACGCACAGACACACACAAAGACACACACAACCTCGACACGAGCACACATGCCGAGTCCCCCCACCCACTCTCTACAAAGCAAACACACGAAAGAGAGGCAGAGACACACGAGCACAAACACTGGCTTACAAAAAACACAAAAACAATCTTGCACACACACACACACACACACAGACAGACACACACTTCCACCACACTGCAGATGTGTAACATTCCTCTGGCTTCCAAAAAAAGAGGGGGAAAACAAATAGCGGAGAAAAAAAACAGAGGAGCGGCAGGTGTTGGAGGAGAGACAGATGAACAGCTCACAGCTCTCATTTTCTCCTCTTTCCTTTCTCTTTCCTGTCCTCCTCTCCATCACTCAGTCATCTGTCTTCTCAGGTAAAGCTGTCTGATAAAAAACTAAATCTTAGATCCTGATAAAAGTCATTTCATTACCAGATGATTGTCATTTTCACAATGAAGCACATTTTCTGTCGATTCAGTGATTGAAAACAAAGAATAAATTGTTTACATGAACTGACCTCATGGGAAGGCCTACGCTGTACATTTTGATTTCTTTACTCAACAAATAAAAGGTGTTTCTGACTCACTTATAAAATAAACAATAAAGCATTCCCATGCCTGGTGGCCCCTAAACTCCTTCATTTTCCTTGTCAACACAGGGGAGGAGGTTTGCGAAGCCGTTCAACCATTCGACAAGCAGTTGTTTACAGAGTATACAAGCAGCTTCACAGTCCAACACCAAGAGATGCTCATTTTATTATCATTAAAGACAGAAAAAGGTGCAGATCCTCACATTTCAGCAGGTGAAATCATAGAACACAAATGACTCACATGATAAATCATTATTTTAATAGTTGTTTAACAAATTGTGGAACCACTGAAAGACATATAAGCTTGTAAATATGAGTAATGAACGTAGTGGTGCAGCAAATCACTCTGCACCTCATACTGAGGCGGTGGCGTGATGAAACAATTAATCTGTGCCTGAATCAATGACTGTTTAGTCATGACACTGATCAAAGCCAGTGAAAAACAATGAAATGCTTTAAAGCAATATCAAAGAGCCATTTTGACATTATAGTGCTACAATATTAATAGCCAATGAAGCAGATGCTGCTGCTCACTGATCTGAGGACATAAAAGCGAAAATCCTCTCCTCTCGGTTTCTTAAGAAACCTTTTCCCTAAATTCTGAAGCACAAATAACAGCACTATAGCATCACAGAGTCGACTGCACAGAGTCAGGTTTGAAAAGGAAGCATGTTTGTGTGAGTATGCGCTCTTTTGTATTGTTTTATTGAAACAACTTGACATGTAGGTGCAAAGGGAAGCTGCAACAAAGGAAAGAGGGTGAAAGAGACAGAGAGGATACAACACAAAGAGAATAGCTGGTGGTAATGGGGCAGTCCTTACACACAAACACACACACAAACACAAACACACACGGCATGCAGACCACTGTGGGGTTTTTTTAAGAGGAAACTTTCGCCTTAAATTAACCAGCCAGTGACATTTTGTGTCAGTAAACAACACAACCAAATTAGAAAATTCTGGAGGCAGAGAAAAGATTCACAATGTCCACCAGGATTGATTCTTGTCATAATGGAAAAGCCCTTAAATGACATTCTGACCAACACATTACACAACAGCTGAAACCCAGAAAAACCCACAAGGATGAAACTTCCAAGTAAACAACTGCACCAAAATTCATTAGAAAAACGGCAGAAAGAGAGACTGTTTCACATTTCGGTGCTCTCACTTAGCTGTTGTGAGAAATAAACCTCATAACATCAGGAAACGATGGCAAAAATCAGAACAACAGTCTGCAAATATATGATATCACCTTAGTACATTAGCTTGATCTCAGCTCAAGCTAAATACATCTGCATGATTATAAAGCAGTAAAAACATGCACATTCATCACCACGCAATAATACAAAGACAGAAGGAGTTTGCTATAATTAACCGAGGTGATTTATTCTTAATGTTGGATCAGGGATAGATTTTAAGGATTATGACAACTTCCATAACTACCATAACTGCTCTATAATGCACTGTAAACACCTAATTCTACTTTAACTTTACTTTTACATGAAGTATCTTCAGTAGATTTGTTCCTGACTTAAACTCCAAATATTGAAGTTAAACTCTGAAGGAGAAGACAATATTATATCTTAAGCCCTATTTAACTTTCAACGTTGGTCTCTTTTAATGCAGGAACTTTTCCACTGGCCTTTTAAGGAACTCAGGAATTTTATCTGCTTGGTCACCACAGGAACCAAGTTTCAGTTTTGGTTTCTGGGGGGTAATACATGTCTCCAACAAAGTCCCTCCAGTGCTTGTACTTTCTGTTGGCTCAGGCACCATCCAGGTGCTTGGACAGTTGCTGACTGGTATATTAAAGGCCTCATGACTGCAAGTGAGCACCTGTCATCACTTGTTTAATTGGTAAGACTGCAGCAAAGGTTCCTGGTCAGATTTAAAAAGGGGATGTTGTGGTTCATGATCAGATTTTTAACCAATGAATCACAAAGCTGCCCTGTAGCTGAACTTTCAGCAAAGTTTGCTAATTGTTACTTGCGCAATAACTGCCTGCATAGATTTGATATGGTGTTTCAAAGGATTCAAATGTAATAAAATGCTATCAAAACCTAAATGTTGCTCTATCAGGGCTGTAAAGCTTGAATAATGGATTGGCGAGGCTCATATGTTGGGAGCTTATTGCAGATTATATATGTTAGTTTTGGCAAATTTCCTTCTTCTATTTTTCACTGAATTTTAAATATTTCAAAATGGGCACGAATAACAAAAGTGTTATTAATTTTAAAAACCACGCCACCTGCAGAAGAAATGACATGTCAATCAGTGAAGCAGGTGCCTCCGCCAACGCTTTGCAGCTGTGAAGGTATGACAGCTCCAAATGTTAGATTTTTTTTTTTTTTTTAACTAGAAGTCAACACAACTAACCTTTCCAAAAACTTTGCAGCAAATCCTTTTAACAGACAGAGGGACGAACAGACGGAACAGGATTGAAATAAAACCCCCGTTCAACTTCACTGGCAGAGCGGTAAACATAGAAACATGCGGCAGTCCCTGCAAAGCAGTAATTTCACACAAAAACAAAAGACACTTTGAGAAGAAACTGACTGAACATAGAATATCACATCTTTGTGCTTCTTATCAACTCTGCGCTGACCACATCAAATAATGAGTCCTTTGTGCTCTCTGATTTGAGGAAAAAATTCAAAGCTTTTTAGATGCTGCTTCTGTCTCATGCTGCTTCTCTCGTGTGCTTGTTGAGACACGTTGCTTCATTTTTTTCCCAAAACACCTTTAGCTCAATCTGCATCCAAACTGGACCAAAGTTTGGAGAAAACTGATGGACTTTCATCTCTTTTGATCCTTCACAGAAAAATCTAAATGGTCTTCATCTTATCTTCACTTTACAGCTTGTTTGGCTACTTTGGTTTACACAGGCAAACTTCAGGATGTTAGTTTTATTATCATCTGTTAGTCCATTTTGATCATTTTTTTTTGAAAGAAATGGATATCCATATTTCGTTTTCATGCTATATCAATTATATCTAAAGATGCCTCTCCTGTCTCATGCTTGGCCTTCATTTTTTTAAAAACCAAAATTAAGCATTTTCAAAACCTTTTCCAGAGTGAATAAAGTGAAAATGAGCCTTTTATTGTGAGCAAGAAACAAAGTGTTTGCAGAGAAGATGACCCACTGTAAGACTGATGGGATGTTTCAGGTCTGCATGGCAGTAAAGTTATAAAGTCTCTGTTACGCTCATTTACACATCAATATAACCAATCAAAGGTTGCACTTATGGGACCAAATCAATATTTTGTATGTGTGCAGATGTCTGACAATAAAACAGCAAATAAGATAAGCTGAATAGTGACTTCAGCTGTATTGAAAAGCAGCGCAGGTGATCAAAAACACCAGGAGGAGAGAGAACAGATGTTTTAATGAGCTAACTCAGCAGAGTAACCAGGCTGTGTCGATCCCACTCCTCATCAGATGTTGTCTATGATGCACAAAAAGACAAGGAGGGAGAAGATATGTGGCCATATT